>JAVSBV010109947.1:0-22052 GCA_033117975.1 Parotocinclus spilosoma | reverse complement strand
ACTGACCGAAAATTGGTGGAATAATAAAAAATCGGATAACAATATATGTGTTGCTACAGCAACACACATAATAAGATTAATGTATAAATAGTACTTGAACAATGCTACAACAAAATCAAAAGTTTAACATTTTAAAGTAAAAAAAAGTTAAATTAAAAGTTTTGTTAAATAAGATTGTTTATAAGTAAAAATCAGAACCTTTATAGAGTACTTTTACTAAGGAACACTAAAATTAATAGCGTGGAGCCTGCTATATTAACGTAAAAAAATGGAAGGTATGCTATTAGATGTTGCCTATAAAGTACTTGGCAAATAAACTATTTACTATATAGTAATGATATTGTTTGCTGTCTGGTTCAGTTGCAGTGGTGCAAGCGTTGAACAAACTCATTGACAACATGAAGGATGAAGGCTCTGTACCAATTTTCCTGCAATTCGCTCATATTGGCAACAATATCCACACATTGATGTACATTGATGGTGTGAAAAGACCTCCCTGTCATTTTTTCCTTCTCAGTGGATCCTGTTCAAAATAACAAAAAAAAACAAAATAATGTTTATTTAGATTAAGTATCAGTTATTTTATACAAGTAAAGTAAAAAAAACAATATTGTACACAGTATATTGTGTAAGGTGTCAGTCTGACACCCACTTTGATCATTTTATTTGATTAGTCGCACCCATTGATTGTATTGATGTTCTTTTTGTTGATGCACTAAGTCTTGTACAAATTTATACCCAGGAAAAGATGCTGTCTGGACGAGGCACTATTAATGATCTCTTTATCAATTACTGAGACTAATTAATGTTTACCTAAACCTTAGACCTTTCCACAGTGTAACAGTTATGAGCTGTTTTTTTTGTGTCATACACTACATGGCTGAATATAATTCTAATGAGACCTTTTCTATCCTATCATAGAACTACGTGTTATCCATTAATATAATAAGGTATGTGTTATGTAATGGTAAGACTACAGTCATAGCCTGTATCTAATTACATACATTTCAGCCATAAACATGTGTGTGTGTGTGTGTGTGTTCTTTACTAGTCAGGTGCTCAATAGCTTATGTTTGGACAATAGTCACGGTTCTAGCTTGGTTGATGTGTTTCGTTTTTTTGTGTGGATGACTTCCCTCTACCTATTTATAACAAGTTGTAAATGGTGTTTTGTAAATGCATGTGCCTTATTTGATTAAGAATTAATAACACTGGTTCACATTAATTTGTTTAGTCTCTGTTTCATCTGTTTAATCTTCCGTGGTGTTCGTAATACAGTCTATCAATGCATTTTTGGCTTACATCATACAAAAGTCAGTTCTATTGTACTACTATTGTAAGTGTAATGGATCTTCCCTTAAATCAGGTTACAGCAGTATGTTGAATTATTTCCATAATTATTTTCCATAAGTTAAAAATACTGTACATTAAATGGTAGCCCACGAAACTTGCCCTTGTTACAATATATATACTATACTATACTCTGTACAAACATTTAGCCCATCAACTGTTATGCCCATAGAGTAAGTCATAAAATCTAAGTCTGACCAATTCTGCTCTTAAGTAGTTTTATCCAACGTTTTAAACACTATATAAAATAACTGGAGTTGGTAAGGCATGACCACAAAGCCTGATTGTACAGTCTTACAATCCAATTAATCTGGGGTTAAGGGCCTTGTTTAAGGACCCAACTGTGGCAGCTTGGCAGGGGTGGGATTTGAACCAGGGGTGGGATTTGTAATCATGACCATAACAGTCTAGTTAAGTTTGCTTCATTTAGAAGATGCCATTTTTGGAAATAACTAACTATTGATCTGAGCAACAAGAGCAGCAGCTTGAAAGTGTGAGAATTTAAACACGCAACCTTCCCAGCATTATCCACTGAACCGCCTCTGTATTGAATTTAAATGAGCTATGAATCAAGACATAACTTGTTCTCCAGTGCAGGATTTTCCAACCCAATCCACAATCCATCCCCAATACAGCATGTTTCAGTACTGATTATGTTGCCAATTGTTTGTGTGTGTTTATGAAGCACTTGCAGTGGGACACTAACATGAAATGAAAATTTGCTCTGTGATTCTTACTGAACAAGATGAAAAGCCCATCAGGAGCTCATTCACAGTCTGAGCTGATAGTCCAGCTGATTAAGAAGCAAGCTGAGAGGCACAGAGCTGAGAGGACAGAGACAAGACAATCACCCCCTGAGAGGAGAGAGAGAAGCACATGTAATCTTCAACCAATTTGACTCTTCTATACCTCTCTTACTATTAAGGTCTGTTTTGATTATATTGGTCTGTGTATGCTGTTGATTTGGGTTGTGAGATTGTCACGGGCTGATACAGTTGAGGGATTTTGGTGCTTATGATTATTAGATGCAGTACGGGCAGCTGGGAAGTAATGGAACAAACACAGAAAAGCTCATCAGATATTCCGCTGGATACAGAAGGAGATGATGGGAAAGGCCATTAGAGAGAAAAAATTATATTATCTCAGTGTGCCAGAGACTGAACAACTATTTTGATTGCAACAAAACAGAATAATTATATTTCGATATATTGTGGCTGATATTAACTGGACTGCTTGGATAAGTATTTCCATACAAAACAAACTAAATCAATCTTCTCTCTAATTCTCTATTGAAATATATGTTCAAGGATTTGGGTTCATTCAGAAATGTATTTGGTTTAAAAAAAAAGCTAGTTTGGGTTCATTTAAATAACATCATTGTTTTTTTATCTGGAAAAAAAAGGTATCCTGTTAATGTTGTAAATGACTATTGTAACCTGACATGGCTGATTTGATGGAATATCTGCATAGGTATACATATGCCCATTATCATCAACAATCAGTCCTGTGTTCCAGTTGCACATCATGTTTGCTAATCCATGTTTGTCATTTTAATTACCAAGCAATCAAGTTAGCACAGCTGAAAGCTGTTGTGCTGAATAAAGAAGTGATAAAACTGGCCTTTAAAATGTGTTGAGTATCTGGGCATCAGCAATCGTGGGTTCGATTACAGGCTTAAAATGAACAAAAACTTTCCTCTGAAACTCATCTTTTATTGTTTTGAGAAATAAGGGCTAAGGGATTTTGTGCAAAAAGCTGAAGGTATCTTATAATGCTGTCCAATTCCTTTATAGAATACGGCAAGCTTGGATTATTAGGAAAAATTAACCTCACAGGTCCTTCACAAGGTAACTTCAATAAATGGTACTGGTACTGCAAAGTAACCGTGTCAACATCAACAGTGAATAGGCATCTCCAGGATGCTGCAGTTCTAAATAGAGTCACATTTGCCGTGATGATGCCTGGCTTTGAACTATGCAATCATACAGCATGGGGGGTCAGTTCTTCTTAGTGTATTGGGAAGCCACAAAAGAAGTTGGAATATGTGTTGTGCAGCTTGATTTGTAAAACAGCGTGTAACATCTGTGAAACAAAGCTAGCTATGATTATTGTAAGAACTGCTTTATATACCTGATTCACATGAATGTTTTGTATGTGACCTGATTTTCCCAGATTACCCTAGTCAGCACTGATTTTATCCAATGGACAGAGCTATGGCCATTTATGGTTAGAATTTAGTTTAGTTTGCGAATTCTGCTACTTGCTGGGGTGAGTCCGTATGTTACAACTCCAAGGCTGCAATGCTAGACTGTGTCTGAATGTACCTTTATACAGTAGTAGAGTAGATTAGTGCTCTAGAAGTGAGACAATTCTAGGTAATACAGTGATAACCCAGAGCCACTAAAAGGTCTAACTTGTTTTGCAAATGTTATACAGCTTCTGGAGGTTGCAGTGATATTTTGGGCATGAAAATAAAAAGAAATAAATGTGAAAGCAGTTCCACTGTACGACAAGACAGTGTCCCAAAACAAAGTTCCAAACTATACAAGAATTGTTTAGAGGCACTTGACTGGTATCTCAGTCTAGTATAAATCTCTTAATCCATTGGAAATGAGAAATAACTACTTAATATAAATTGCAAATATGTTGTTGCTATAATTTGAGTTTGCGCCTCTATGATTCCATAGCATGTAACCATCAACAGTCATCCTAATGAGCACTGTTCTATAAGTGAGGGGATATTACTAACCCTGTTTTATCTACTAATTATACTATACACTAACCAATATTGGATATATGCAGGTTTAAGGATAGTACTGGTCAAAAATCTTAGGTCACCATTTGTTTTTGTTGTTTTAGCTATGGTTTAATTAAGCTTTATAATATACTGTTAACGACTGGACTGGACTAGCATTCATCACTCCATTACACTCTTTTCTTCTGATCTTCATTCCAGACTTTTTTGAGCTTTAACATTCCTTATACCAAAGAACAAAGAACAATCTATGGGTGGCAATGTGTATATTAAATGAGACATACAGAAGTCTTTCCCAAGCAAATGTGCAAAGGTCTCGCATGGCCCAAATTTGCCACCCTAAATTTTGTATTTGTCATCTGCTTAGATTTTAGTGTGCCCTTATGTCCGTCACTTTCTCCCTTTTCGTTATTCTGTAATAGCTATAACTGCTGGAGTCCCTGATTGCCTGTAGGAACTGTTATCAGCATGTACACCTGTCTTGGGGTTTGGTTCTCTCTCACCAATCACATTCTGTTATTGCTTCCTTTGACAAGCGGCACATGTAGTACTACAGCCTTACATGATGCTGGTAAAGAATATCATGTCATTGCCTTGACACACAAGACCCTAATTTAGTACCCAAAACACATCCACTTTTCTCAGTGACTTTTAACATTTACATTTCAACTAACAGGCCTTAATTCCACGTGTCCATTCTAGAACTCAACAATATCCTAAGTAGAGTGACACACTCTCCCTCCCCTGCCCGGTCCCTGGCCTCACTCAGCACAAGGGTAAAGTCATTTCAGAGATAAGTTAAATTTATCTCACACTGAAGTCAGTACCAGACAACCCAGAAAGGCTTTCCTGGGTTTACCTAGAACATCTGGCCGAAGGCCCATTAACAATTCACATTCACCACCAAGTGGTGATCAGTTCGGCCCTTCATTAAACCTGAGTTTCCAGAACATATGGCCTCAAGTCAGACAAGACAATCACAAAATAGATCATTGACCTTTTGCCCAAGGTGCTCCGGTACTGAGAATACCCATGAGCAGCTTTGTGTTTGAACATGGATTTTGTCATTGACAAAAGTCTAATAACATTTTCCTGCACAGGTTTAACTCAAGAAAGCCGTTTCTTACAGTCCCGCCCTTCTAGGTATCGTCATCATTGCTGACATGAGCATCGAAGTCTAACATTAAGACTTCAGAGTACGTAGGCGATACCCTCTCAAACACCTGATCTATGTTGTTCAAGAAAGCTGAATATTCTGACCTGCTATTTGGTGTGACACCTGTGCGAGACTTAAAGTCTCCAGCAGGCAACACTCTTATTTAATGGTCCAGAAAGTGCATGTCCCTTAGCCTGGAAGCTGGAAGCCTGGAAGCTGTGTACAGAACAGCTTCCTTTATAGAATACTAGAGGGTTTCTTTACATGGACTTCCACAATATTTGGAACATTAAACGGATTAAGGCCAGGACACTGGCTTGGCCAATTTAAACTATTAACCTAATTATTCCATAACAATAATTTGAATAAATAAATTGTTTAGGGTTGTTGTTTTGCTACATCGCCCATGTTCTCTTAAGATTCAGTTCACAGACAGATGCCCTGACATTTTCTTTTATAATGTATTTATGTGATTCATAATTAATTGTTCTATTAATCATGGGAAGCAGCCCCAGATGTTGCAAAATAAGCCCAACCCATGATACTACCATGTCTACCTGCTTAACACTATTTACTAATACAATATTTACTACTTCGCACAGGGGATAAGGTACTCCTGCTGGACTGCAGTCTTTTTCTTTTTCCAGACATATCACTTTTTATTTAAACTGAATAGTTCTATTTTGGTCTCATCTGTCCACAAAACATTTTTTGTCAGAGCAATGCTTACCTACTTGCATCCCTGTCACACACACTATTGTTACCCAGTGTTCTCCTGATGATGGAATCATGAATACTAACATTAGCCAATGTTAGCATGACCTTTAGTTGCTTAGAAGTTAACCTGGTTTCCTTTATGACCTCACAGACTAACACATGCCTTGCTCTTTGGAGTGATCTTTGTTTCATAGAAAGATAACAATAGTTATGGATTTTTTAACTTCATAGCCAACCTCTTTGACTATGGATTGGTGGGGTAAAAACTTTTTTTTAGTTTTACAACCTGAAGAACATCAACATGTTTTATCTCCTTTGTTCATGCCATCATACACTTTCACAGACGTTTGTGATAGACCTCACCATAAATAAATTGCCAAATGGTCAATCAATAAATGTACATCACGTACCACATTTAATAGATTCTCAAAGCCCAGCACTTAATTCTGCCTGTCACATGGAGAAAAGATTCCTTTGATAGATTTACCAGGATATCTTTGTAAAATGTAATTTGTTTTCAGTAGTGATAAGATCATTCATGTAACAGTTTAATCTAGCCTTACTGACAGACAACAGCAATTACCACGTGGCCTATCTATTCTTATCTCTAGTCTTTCTCACATTCTTTGCTGTTTAACCTAATAGGCTGCTATATTGTACATACATGAACTGCAAGTTTTAATCACATTATGCATCAGTAATTAGAAGACCACTTGAAAATTCTACTTATGGGTTTGTCTTTGCATGTTTTTATTATAAAACATACTGACAAACTTCCAGTAGTAATGTTTCTCAAGGTCAAGAGCATTTTCATTTTGATACAAAAATACAAATAATAATACAAAGAACACAAATTATAGAAACATTTTTCAATCAAGGCTTTCTATTGGTTCAATAGGTGATCACCTAATCAGTACCTCATTATGTAAAGATTTAGAATGGCCTCTTAATTTTTAAAAAGGTCTCTTAAAAAGCCTCACCCCATCCTTCAGTGGATAGGAACCACCATATGATCTTATTTAGATGATGCTTGACTACTCCCAACACATCTTCTACTCTAAAATGGTATTATCATTGACATTGATCAAGCACTGATGGCTTAGTGATTAAGGTATTGGTCTACTGACTGATAGGAGAAAGGTTACTGTACAACACTGACCCTTGAGCAAGACCCTTAACCTCTAACACCTTTAATAGCTTGAACTGTAAGCCACTCTGGATAAGAGCATCAGATAAATGCTGCAAATGGAAACGGTTGTACCAGGCTAACGTATGGCCCTTTTATGAGTAAATCATGTGCAGCTCTATTTTACTTTTTCTAGAACACGTTGTATCCTTAGACATGACCTTATTATTAAGACAAACCTGACTAATATTGTATCTGACTGCATATACTCTGCATTTCTGGTAAGATCTCTTCCAATGAAAAATACATTTGACCAGACTAAAAAGAGAACTGTCTGTATGTTTTATTAAATTTATGATGACAGTGCATGTTGCAGCCCCAGACTTAGAGTCTTTCCCCGAGTGTGAACGAAAACTGCTTATTAAGCAGAAGTCATGAGAAAATCTACAGAATTATATTGTGCTGACAAACCAGAGCAGGAAATTTACAGCCAGCATCATCTCTGCAGCTCCTGTAAATCAGACGCACCTGTGCATGAAAGTAAATTCATAATTCACTCATTAAGTCATCAAGTAATCCTGGTGAATACAATCTCAGAAACACTGGATACAATGCGGTAGTACATCCCCAACACAGTGTGGGTCCATCGCTTAGGATAAAAATCTATATAATGGCATGTTTTTCTTTTTGGGAGGGTGCGAGGAAGCTGGTATTACCTGAAAAGGTTCACATAGCTGAAGTGAAGCTTTCTACGCTACCTAATCCAGCAAGAAATGTCAACTTGACACACAGACACTTCCACTTTCAAATTTACTGACACAATATGCCAAACATATACACTGCTCAAATAAATGAGGGAATAATTTATTGTGGGAAATTCCATTTTGGATTATCCCCTATTTTTTGTAAACAGTATATTTTCTACACAATAGTACTTGAACGTCTTCATATTTGCCTAGACAATGACATTTAAGAAATCAATACTATTGTTTGCTCTCATTAGATAAGGCTGTCTCATTAGATCAAGCTGTGTTGCAAAAATAAAACAACAGATTTGCAAAACCAAACCAGGTCATCAGAAAGTGCTGTTTCCTGTAGATGGCTCAGTGTACCTTACATTTCTTTTTACTTCTTATTTTATTGTAGACAGTATAAGACTTGTGGGTTTTTTTAACTTTTATTTTTAAATAAACGATTCCTGCAACTGCAAATTTAGAGTTAATAATGAATTAACAAAACTAAGTAATGATGCAATTTTAAACAGGTGATTCTAATCATGAACAAAACCAGTCACTGAAAAGCAAAGATAAGCAGATGATTTCCAATTGTCAAAACATATGTGAGAAAATAATAGAAATGTCTAAAAACAATGTTTCTCAAAGAAACATTGGAAGGAATTTTCATATTTCTCCCTATACAGTGCCTAACATCATTATCAATAACTGCTTTAAGGGTGACTCATAGCTGGTGTCGCAAAGCCACCTTATCTATTCAACGATGGTTTTCACCTGCTAGGCCCAAAACAAATATGAAAATTAACTTATTAAATTAATTCTTAATTAGTTTGTTATTTTAATAGATTTGTCTGGAAGGCTATGAATAGTCCTAGGGTCTAAGCTGTGGTGACATCACATTTGTGTTAAACATAAGCTTGCATTGTGCTTACAGAAAGACACATCTACCATAATGAAATATGGAAAAGAAGTGAAAAAGTAATGACCTGGACAAAACCATGCATGTATTGAACAGCTTTGTAAGCTCTTTTATCAACAAACAAACAACAGCTTGAAATAAGTGTCATATCACACTTCCTAACAAACAAGACATAAATATGAATGAGAAACTATTTGCCCTTTATCTTTGCTTTGTCTTTTTTGTGCAGCTGAAAAAATTCTGCAATGCATAAAGCATCAAATCCATGTGCCACTTATGCCAAGAGCAAACCTTTTGATTCATTTTTAAAGCTGGTGGAGGAGGAGAAGGAAAATTGATCATATGTCCATGAACCATCCCAAATCACACTGCAGCCATCTGTCAAGTGCACTGAATATGAAAACAGATTTTGTTATGTCTGAGATATTTAATTGACAATATATATCCAGGATTTTAAGTAATTTAACATGATTATCTGCTAAACATGTGGTGGCACATCCATGCCTAAGCTGTCAGAGAATCAGTGAAAGGCATCCTACCATACCACAGCCATAGCTAAGAGATAAACACCAAGAACGGGTGTATATGAGTGAGTGTGTTTGTATAAAGCCTAAAGTCACACGGGAATGTTTAGTTTGGGTCAGGGATGATTCATATAGGCCTCAGACCTCCAGCTTTACCTCCCACTGAGTGTTTGAAGACAAATAGAGGCTCTTTAAAAGGCCACAGTTCACAGTGAAATCTGGATGCTCTTCAAGTACAGTCCTGGTGCTGCATTTTAGTAACATAGTGTAAAGAAGCATGTACCAATACAAATCAGTTATACAAACAATCATAACTCTCACCGTATTACAAGTGCATCAATCACATCAAGAATTCTTTTTTGAAATTTCACATACCTAGTCTTAGCCTTACCTCTGCTACTCATTTAGGGTCTAGATCTGCTTTGGGTTGATGTCTATTGCTAAATGTGCTTTATAAATAAATTGAACTTGATCCCCGAACATGTGAGTCCTTGCACTAATGCCATCTCTTAAATTGTTTGTTTATTTGTTTTTTTAGTGATATTTAATCACTAATGCCTCAGCATTAGTGGTTATATTCATGACATATCATACCAACACAAAAGTCATGGGCCAATTCAGAGTGACCGATTAATCTAATGCATGTTTTTGGAATGTGTGCGGAAACTAGAGCACCTGTTCTAAAGGGTTCTCAAACTTTCAGCCACCACTCTACATATCTTGTTCTGAAAGTCTGCTCCTCTGTCAATGTGTTATTGCGGTTAATGTATTGTTCTCTTTAAATCTAAACAATTTGCTCCCCGTAGACTCCTCTGTTTGCTCTGTTGTGATTTTATTGGACAACTTTAAAAATCACGTTTTCCTATCTGTCCACTGTCAAATTAGTTCATATTTATTCTTGATTGGATCAATGGGTTAACTTTCCTACTCACAGTCATGATCATATACTTGATCGATTATGCTGCTCTGCATGTATAGGGACTTTTTATAGCTCCTACTCCAAGGGTCTTTTCTAAATGCACTGGAACCCTGAGTGATTCACTTGATCTTTAACAAACTGCAGATGTTCAGCAATATTATTTTGTAAAGCAGTACATTTCTCATTGCAGTCCTGCTATGGATACTTCAGTCGTTCAGAGTTTTACTTAACTGACTGTAGATTGGTGGAGTGCAACCCTTTTTAGATGTTTTTTTAACGTACTTTATTCTTCTATCCTGACATCAACAACCCTTTTTTCTGTTTTTTTTTAAATCAGAACTGTTATTCAGAAGAATAATCATTGATTATTTTTATGGCTGACATGATGCAAATGTTCAGCTGAAGTGGTCTAAAGGACAAGATTATTGGACCCTGAGGGCACTCATATTGGCAGTACCTGGAGTGATGAGTGATATCGCCATCTAACCGTGTCAGCACTGTTTTATCACTAAACAGACACAAGCGCTAAACAAGGTAGTAGGCAGAAGACAAACTATAGTACAATGAACTGCCAGATATACAAAAAATATATACCAAAGAACCAGGAGTCAAAAAAAGTATAATTGCTCTGTGAAGCTGGATGCAATTAGGCACCAAGCTACAGTGGGTAAAAGAACTGACTAATAAACTACACAAGAGCGCTTTACCGTGACACTACTGAAGAGAGTTTGATGTTTCTGCCCAGAACCCTGAACATTTCTCTATCCAGCACTCTAGAGATGAATTGTTATCCAACTGTGAACAAAGCCTTATTGCATCAGTGCAATGAGTTTCTGCATGACAGCACCTTGGGGCACAAAAGTGAGATCCATTTTTATATGTTTTGCACAAGTTTAGCGTGATAAAACTCGATGGATGTTATCGCCTAACAGCACAGCCTGACCTTACTAATGATCTTGTGGCTGAATAGAAGTGAATCCCTGCAGTCATGTACACTTTGCTTACATGCTAAGATTTTTTTTTAAACTTAAAAAAAATACTTTTAACTAAAGTGGACTGTTATGCCCACACAGGGGGAACAACTCCAGATTAACAGCGGTGGTTAACACCAATCTTTGTTCTTGCAGTTGAGGCTCCTACATTAATCACCAAGTTGAGCTGCTTTAGGAACAGTTCCTACTCATCAGTTGTTAGAGAACTCTTTACAACACTGTAGTGACTCATCTATACTGTGAAACGGTGTGAAACATTGCTTTATCGTTACTTCTCAAGCACAGGCAGCAGATCATCCAGATAACTAAGAGGACACCTCAACAGTTCTTTTAGGTCATTATTATAATTTATGTGGTGTCTCTAATGTCTGCTTTAATAAAGTGACCTGAACTTTATTGTTTTTTTATTGTCTTTCACAAATACAGAGTTGGCCTGAATTCCACCAGTGTTACTGTGTGGCAATACTTTTTAAGAACTGCTGCATATGACTCTGACAAAGACCAAGGACGTGCTGTTGTAACTGTGCATTGTTCCAGGACCAGGTTAGTAAAATTTAACAATGCACGCATTGGAATGACTGCCACAAACTGGTGTGTACTAGTGGCCTTCACTTCCATTAACCACAGCCGATTTTAAGTTTAATTTGATTTTTGATTTAGTGTTATATGTATTAAAGGTCAAGAGATGCGTTAAATAAGGGCAGATGCTGAATGTGCCGGATCTGAAAGCAGGGATCTATAGTTTATGATGAGGTTGGGTTTTATGGTGGCTCTACAGTGGGTTCCTGAAAGTCATGAGACTGTGATGAAAGCTCAGTGGCACAATACAGGGTGAGTCAAAAGCCACAGGACACCCTTTCATTGCTCAAAAACAAAAGGGAAAATTACCTGATCTGAATACCCCAGCAAGTAATAGGTGAAGTGGCCTATCTTTTAGGCTATGTCTGGAACATAGTGCCATATTGAAAGCCAATTGAATAAATTAGAAATACATTTATTACTAATACATTTATATTGACAGTTTCAATGTGCAGAAGTTAAGTAGAAAATTATAATAGAGAATGAAAAAAGTCAAATATAACTCAAATCAAAGAGAGAATATGATATGATGGGGAATGCAGTGCAATAGATAATATAAAAAGATATAATAGTATATATAGTAAATGAAAAATGAATATAATAAAACAGGGAATATTATTTAGTATCTAAGCATTATTAGTATTAGTATCTTAGTATCTTACTGTATGTTCTCTTGTCCAGCAGCAGGCAACAGTTTTGGTGTCATTCTCTGACATCAGGAGGGGTGCAGAGGAAGTTAGGGTCCTCCGGTGTGGTCTGAGTAAAATTTTTTGGGAACTGGAACTGATAATAAAAAACCTCCACATCAGATGTACCTCCACATATGTACCTCAACAAGCAAATATTTGTTCCAAAATGAATGCACCTGTGCTTCCATGAATGTTGCACAACAGGTCGTAAAACATACAAAGCCTAGCATTATTATACTCACCTATGCCCAAAGTTATGCTACTTTTTTAACTTACCTTCTTTAAAGAAATAGTTCAGAATATAATACTTGGATTGCACGTAGCACTGGACTTTGATAAATGACACCTTTCTGCCTGGAACTGAAGCAATTTTTATTAGTAAGTCGTGAAACACACCAGCTGTCCCTTCCTGTTAGTTCTGTGCATCACCCACAATTCTGATGAGAATTCCTAAAGACTGGGGCCACTGGTGGACAACAGTTCCTAAGAATAAGGGTTGCAATGTAAAATTTGGGTGGTGCTGATATGGAAACAGACTCTGTCTGTGCTCAGTGAGGTCAACACAAATCAAGTGATTAAGATGAGCATAGGTAAGGGGTAAAACTGTATACTTTGATTTTGCTTTGTATAATTCTTAGTTCATGAACTGAAACATATATGTATGGCATCTCTATGGACATACAGTGACAGCAGAATAGGTTGCACTGAACACTTCAGTGACTCTCAATATAACACTTTCGTAGGTTTTCCCCTACTCAATAAATCAGTTCTCTTCTCTCTGTTGTGCCTGGAGTGAGCCTTTTTGATCCACATCAACCTCACCTTACAGTCAAGTTATGAATTTTTTTTTACAGGATTAAAGACTGTTGTAGCAGCAGAGGGGGACAACACAATTTCGCATGTTTTAATATTTTGTGTGTCCACAAACCTTTGGCTATGTGGTGTAGATTTAAAAAAATCCATATGAAATAAGAGTGATTTTTTTAGCAAAATGATAATAAGAGGAGTCTTTATAAATGCACAGTAAAACTAATCCTCACTCTCATCAAGATTATCCCACATCTGTCACAGCATTAAATTCGATTCTTTGACCTTTTAATGAAGAACGAATCATGGAGAATCATGATGGGCTGAGACCCCTTTCCTTAGGGACAGGATTGAACTTGGTTAGGTAAGCATATTAGTGAATTCCAATAATGTTGATGGAAATTAAACCTAGTCCTAAATGAACAAGCTTTTAAATTACAGAGTGTTCCAGAAGTTTCTAGTTTATGTCATTTTTCTTTGGTACAATAAAAACAGCTGAAAACTTTTTACATTTTTTAAAATAAAAAAACACCCTCTAAATCGAAAAGTGATAAGATGCTTTAGAAGGATATTGTTAGAAAAATAATTGGTGATAAATAAAAAAAACAAACAAACAAAAAAAACACCAACAAAAAAAAAACCCAATAGTAGCTTTTAACAAAACTTTTTGCTGCCATATATACTTGTGTTTGAAACAACTTTCTGCGTTTACATGCACTTAATAATATGATGTAGAAAATCTGATTTTGTCAAAGAGATCACATGCACTTTCCTTTCCACTGTCACCCTAGGCTTGCTCAATTTAGGATTGGCCTTTTAAGATAATAAAATATTGTAAAGCTGTTTTGAGACAGTGCACCATTGTAAAAAGCACAATATAAATAAATTTGACTTCAACTTTTGCTGCGTTTAATTCCATGTTTTGATGCAAGATCCTGGATGAAGCAAAACCCAAATGGACAAAGACCAAATAAACCTTTAGTTAATTCAATTAAATTAACCTTTAAAAGTCTTTAGAATAAGTGAACCCAGAACAGACTTGATAAAATGTACAAACTGAAATAATCGGATTTAGTAAAGATTCTTAGATAAAAATCAGCTTACTTTATTTCATTTCTTCATCTGATTTCTAAAATGAAGTATGCTGTACACCTGAGCACTTGAATAATCGGATAACTGCATAATTTTTTATTGTTCTCAGAGTATTAGGTGAATGTAAATGCACTCACTGTTGCAGTTCTTTAGTGCCATCACCTCACATCTCCTGAAATCCCTGGTTCAATTCCAAGCCTAGAGTCTGCATTTCCTGCCTTATTCCAAAGCATGTTACAAGTCACTTGTTCTCTAAACTGTCCCAGTGTGAGTAAGTGTGTGTTGCTATGTGTGTGTATTTTCACCCTGTTCAGAAGTGACAGTGACACTAGACACAGTGACACCGAATGAGGTTTACATTCACTTAATACTCCAAGCATAGTCAGAATTATGCAGTTATCAAATTATTTAAGTGGTCATGTAAGCAGCATACTCCATTTTGGAAATCAGATGAAGAAATAAAATGAACTGAGCTGATTTTTATCTAAGAATCATTATTAAATCAGATTATCTCAGTTCGTGTATTTGTTCAAGCCTGTCCAGGATGGTTGCTGGGTCCACTTATTCTAAAGACTTGGCTTTATTTGATATTTTGCCATTGACTTTGGGGTTTGTTTAATCCAGGATCTGGCAACGAAACATGGAATTAAACGCAGCAAAACATAGTCATATTTATTTATATAGTGCTTTCTACAATGGTGCATTGCCTTAAAGCAGCTTTACAGTATTATATTATCTTAAAAGGCCAATCCCACTTTGCACCCTGCCCTAGATTAAGCATCAGCTCACCATGAAAACTAATTGGATTATGCGAGTATAAACATGAATGAATAATCAAATTTAATTACAATCAAAAGCCATTTTCACAGTGCTTGGTTAGTTGTCATGACTTGTCATGTCATGTAATGACTTACATTATTAAAGGCTGTTTGTTATATGTAATGGACAGTTTTATCCCAACACTGTCTGCTGCCTTTCCCCTGACATATCATAATTCCAAAAAAGAGCAAGGACAATAACTCTCACTTCATTCGAGCAGAGAGCCTAATCATTTGCAGCATGTTTTGCACCACTGGTTCACCTATATTCTGGAACTTTTATCCTTTGTTAATGATGGTTGGTGTTGCTCTTTTGTTATTTGTAATTTTGAGTTTGTGTCAACCATTATATGGATTCTGTGTTTTTCACCTTATGCCTGGGGACTTCTGCAAGTACAGAGCTAAAGCTGTGATAATTGTTTCACTGTCCAATTACTTACGGCCTGCAGAGTAAACAAACATCCACCCACCAAACTCACCCACACAAACATAAGAAAAGAACATACACAGATTCTATAAGGTGCTGTATACGTGTTGTCTTTCACAAGAAAATGGTGAGCTTGTCTGTAATACGTTTTAACTTTCAGAAAAGGAGATTAGAAAGCTTTCACTGAACCAAATGAAGGAACATGTCAAGTGCAGGGATTACTGCTCTGTTTATTTAGGTCTTTTATGGCCCAGCCAATGCTCTCTGTCCAATATTCTACAAAGAAATTGCAAGTATAAATGTACCTCTTATGGTTTTTATGAAGTCCTCAAAAAAGCAAACATTATGGGTTTATGTATTGTAAAACACTTTTTAAAAACAGTTTCAGCATAATCTCTGTTACCTTAATCTGGAGTCTATGGGATTTCCAGATACAGAAATTTTAGAACTATTCCCTTGATTGAAAAGAGAACAAAAAACTGACACATTTATGACAACAACCACTGGTATAGGCAATAACATTATCTGAGTGAACTCTTAGAGTCTTACAATCTAGCTCGTCTACTTCGTTGCAAGATGAAGGACTTCTTTTAGCTCCTAGAATGAAAAAAGTCACAGCAGAAGGAAAAGCTTTCTCATACGTGACCCCCAACTATGGAGTAAACTCCCCACTTTAGGTTGAGATTCAGGCTAAAAACATACTTATTTACACAGGCTTTGGTTAGATTTAGAATGTGATTCATGGCTCAGGTTACTGGAGCTGGAGTCTGAGCTCTGACCTTTGGCCAGGAGTGTCAGTATGGGACGGGTTTCGGTCTTCATGATCTTGACTTATGCATTCTTGCCTTAGTCTAAGGGCGGAGCCCTTTTATGGTAATCTGGGATGTTGGGATAATGTCTTCTTGCCTTCTATGATCTACGATCATTCAGGTTTGTTAATTGCTGGTGAAGTGGATTACTGATATCTCACGCGATTCCTCTTGGCTGTGCTACCTTCTGGTTCTCATCTTTCTAGCTATGCTGCTATAGTTAATGGTGCTGGAGTTTTATGCTGCACATGGCATCTGTTATTGTTAATAGTCTCTGTGCTCTTAATTATTAACTAATTACATTTTCTGTTTTCTCTTTAAGCTTTTGTTCCAGTACCAGTTCCAGCCTCAGACAATACAATGTTCCTCCACTTCAGAATTACTCTACTGATTTTTATCAGCATTATTATGCTGGGGCCCCACCAGAGGGCAATGACTTTCTCCAATGACTTTTTGCCTCCAAGAACTTTCCCGCTAAGGACTCAAGATTCTAAAGTGACTCTGTGTATCGGGCGAAACAGTACTGATATGCATATTTTTACATTATTTGATTCTATTTATAAATTATGTTAATAGTTACTTAGTTTTACTATTACTACAAAATTTATTTTTACAGTTATCATTTCCCAAGGAATATGGGTCCCTTTTTGG
Source organism: Parotocinclus spilosoma (assembly GCA_033117975.1). Classification (NCBI taxonomy): domain Eukaryota; kingdom Metazoa; phylum Chordata; class Actinopteri; order Siluriformes; family Loricariidae; genus Parotocinclus; species Parotocinclus spilosoma. The sequence goes on along the minus strand of JAVSBV010109947.1, from coordinate 4,988 downwards.
GTCTTGGTCCTTCCAAGGTTTCTTCCTTCCTAGTTTTGATTTGAGACAGTGCTCCAATGTTAAAAGCTCAATATAAATAAATATGACTTAACTTAAATATCAAAATAAAATGGCTTTTCTGAATACACAATTAAGATTCTGCCATAGCCATTTCAGTCCCCAGATCTAAACCCCAGAGAAAATATGTTGAGCTAAAGAACAGTGCACAAGAGAGTGTCTAGGACCTTGAACAATCTGGAGTGATTCTGTCGAGAGAGTGTCTTGAATTAATTGCATTAAAACCTTATAAGGTGTTATAATAGGAGAACAAGTACTTATTATTGTCAGGAAGATGTTGTAAAGTATTAAATCCAGGCGTGCCAAAATTGTAGTACATACACTTTTGTTAAAAATAATTAATTCTGGATGAGAGATTTTTCCCCTACTAAATTTACTTAAAATATAAATTAAAGATCAGATTTTCTCCAGAATATCTTTTCACTTCTCACTCTTTACCAAAACTACCAATCATTGTGAAGGGGACAAAAAACAAAATAAAAACGATATTACCTGCTAAAGAAAATGAAAAAATGATAATATAATAATATCAGTGCTTATTTAAATCATTCAAGAGATTACTGAACCAAGCTTACTTGTTACATTTCCATAATGTTTTGCAGTCTCACATTAACATTTCAGTAACATTTCAGATTCCATTTGTGTAGTAGCAATCGTTGTAACATTCATTTGTGCTGTTGCTTTTAATGTTTTAAGAAAATAATACAAAACATTTTAATTTTCTAATTGTATTGGGGTTCTGGACATCTGTACATATATCCCCTGTCCATCATTGGAACTGCAGGGACCTCTGCTGCAGTGTTTGGGGATGATCCCTAATTCACCACCGAGTGCCCACAAAACTAATGATTTAGATAATTATTAAACAAGTGATACTTCAAACCAACCCTTTAATATGATTATCCAAGATAATCAAAGATATGCTGCAGCTGTACCAGATGAACATTAGGTTGAAAACCAAATAACTACTTTTAAGTAAAGGAAAAACATTTTAGAAGTGACACAAGGAAGCAGATATATTCTAGGCTACTCTCATTACAGCATAGAGAAGCCAAAACTGTGACCAATTGGGGCAGTGGAAATTATCTACATGATATAATACACTCGATTGATGATTAAATCTGAATATATGTTTAATTCGAGCAGGCTTGTATGGAGAAGGCAGTAGTTCTGTAGTTCTAGTCAGCAGATGGCTCGTGGAAGACAAGATAGGCCGATTCACATAGTGAAAAGTCTATTGTTTCTATTTCTCCAAAATGGAGCAGTCCTCCAAACTGGAGTTATACTTGCTTTTACCTATACTTACAATATGGCTGCACAAAGATCCTCTGCAACTGTTTGGCACGTTGCATGTGCATGTCCTCAGAAATGACTGTAACGCCTGTGCATGCTACTGTACACATGTAGAGGCTGTAGAGTACTTTGTGAAGGCGATGACAAAAGCAACCTGAACAACCTATAGCTGTGTCTCAAATCACATTTATATAATAGAAAACAATTAAAATAATGTTAATAGCTCAGTGTATAACTCTATGTACACACAATTGGACAGAAAAATGTAAGTAATGAGTAAAATGATTAAGTTACCAAAAAACTAGGCACTCATTTGTCTTCTTACCACAAAATCCTCTATCGATAAGCTACTAATTTCAGCACAAGTTTCTAAGATCATCTCTTAAAAGTTAAATATTAATTAATTAATTAATTAAGCAAAATTGTTGTATACAGGGAAATAAAGCCGCTTTGAGACAATGTACCATTGTAAAAAGTGCTAGATAAATACATTTGACTTTGGCTCTGCCCTACTAAATGACATACATGTAAATTGTAAAATATATAAATATTTCCTACAGCAATAGATGTAATCGTTCTCTGCATAGTGTAGCCACATCGCTATGTACTAATACATAGAAACAGACCTAGTATGTGTTTTGAGACACAACTTGGAAAAAAAAGAATAATAAAAAAAGAATTAACTAAGAATAACTAAGCTTTTCCATATTTTAAGACAGTTGGCTCTTTAGACAAACATAAAAGTGCCCCCAAATAATATGAAGTACGCTACTCACAAAAATTAGGGGACATTTCAAAATGAATATGAAGAGTAATAATCAAATGAAGCAACTGCTTTCATTTCATAAAATAAGATAATCTGAAAAGCAAATGAAAAGTCAAGTCAAAGAAAGTTGTTTGATTAAACAAATGAGATGCAAACTCAATTAACGTGATTGAGAAGGAAGTGATATATTAATGGGGGTGAACAGAAGCATGTTAAAATGGATGAGTGCGCCATACATTGACTGTTCAGTAGGGTGTATGATCACAAGACTGACCAAACACAGTGCCAGTGATGGGGCATGGACAGCATCAGATTACCCAACAGTTCTTTTGCGATTCTCTTCGTATTCATTTTGAAATATCCCCTATTTTTTGTAAGCTGTGTATGTGCTACAAAAAGTACTAAATATCATATTACTATTTAGTACAATAGTATGTGGTTTGAGACACATCCAGATGTTACAGTTTGGATGGTATGCTTTTGTACTAACCTAGCTTTTAAATTTCTAGATGCACAAAAGTTACATGGGCGAGTATGTGGACACTGGAGCTTGTATAATCATGCATCTGTAAAATTTCAACATATTGAGCTTGGAAATACTATGAAGTCAAAACTGGAGTCAATGTTCTCTACAAGTTTCCTGCTGGTAGGGAGTGTTTTTTATTCCCTGATGAGGAGTCCCCACTTTTCTCAAATAGAGAGACACCTTCAATAGACCCAGCAGTTCCAGAATCTGGATGCACAGGCCCAGGGTATTCCCCGTCCCTCTCTAGCTCCTCGGTCAGCCCTTCCGAGGCTGCAACAGCGGCTTTAGCGCACTCCTCCTTCATAAGGCGATCTTGTTCCTGTTTGAGCTCCTGGTAGGACCGTGAGAACATGTGGAAGATGGAGGTAGCAGGGAAGGCCATGATGAGGATTCCACTCAAAATGCTGCTCAGTGCCACCACCTGGCCAGGGATGCTGCGAGGCACCATGTCGCCGTAGCCCACCGTTGTCATGGAAATGATGGCCCACCAGTAAGAGGCAGGGATACTGCTGAAGTCTTGTTCGCCGCTCAGTTCGCTCTCGGCCAGATGCACTAGAGGCGAGAACAGCGTGACTGCTACACACAGAAAGAGCAGCAGCAGGCCGAACTCACGTGTGCTCCGGCGCACAGTCAGACCCAGCGTCTGCAGGCCTAACGAATGCCGCGCCAGACGCATCACGTACAATATACGCAGCGCCCTCAGGATTCGGAGCACCAAGCCTAGCTTATCGAGGTAGCCTTTGCCAGCAGATGAACGTTCTTGGTCTATACCCGATTCTTCCTCCTCTTCATCCACAGCCAAGGACACATAGTAGGGCAGGATGGCCATGACATCAATGATATTAAGAGGCCCACGCAGGAACTCCAGCTTGCTTCGTGCCTGCACGAAACGCAGCGCAAACTCCACTGAAAACCAAGCCACACACACTGTCTCCACAATGAACATGTGGTAGCACTTCTGAGAGCACTCGCCCTAAAAAACACATACAGAAAAAAAATCGTTATATATTTTTGACAAAGGTTTCACTAACAAATGATTAAAACATGAATGATTCATATTATTATTTATTTTCTTGTTTTATACCCAGTTTATTGTGGTTTTGATGACAGAAGGGGCTATTGGTGAGATGTTTTGGATCTCGAGCCTGTTCTGGACTGCCAATAAGTCTTTTATGACTTGAAAGAAGTCACACTTTCAATGACGGGGGACGTTAACCCACCTACCTCCCTTGTCAGCCAAATCCAGGTCACCACAGTACAGTACAGGGTGAGTCAAAATTTACAGAGCAGAGTGTAAGTCAAAAGTCACACACACACACATTGTGTGCTGCATTGTGGACTTTTCACAAAGACTGTCAGAACCATTGTTGAAGTTTCTAGCAGAGGCTTGTCATCCACAGTCCCATTTTCTCAGAATTCTGTGGCTATGATGGAGCAGCTGCGTTCACCGTACATTAGAATTGCCAATTCCATCTTCAGTTACCTGTGACGAACAACAACATTTTGGAACTTTCTGTGTTGATGGCAAAAAACGTTGCACATCTGATTGTGGTGACCAGTTGTAGCAATGTACTAAAAAACTGTAGTTTGTGTGCATGCTGCTCTGTTTGCTTCTTCTGCTAAGATGGCCTAAGAACAATTTTTAAGTTAGCTCTGCATTGCTGCATCTGACCGGTGAGGTCCACAGAGTCAATAAATTTAGCATTAATATGCTGGGGTATTCAGATATGTCATTTTCTGTTTTGTTTCTGTATTTATTGTTTATTCTACTGTATTGCACACGCTGCACACGTGCACTTTATGTTGTGAAGTTTACTGTTTTATGTAGCACCTTGGTCCTGGAGAAACGTTATTTCATGTCACTATATACTGTACATCACTGTATATGGTTGAAATGACAATAAAACCACTTGAAACAAAAAGGTGTCCTGTGGTTTTTGACTTAACCAGTCATCATTTTGTAGGCATGCAAATACAATATATTCCGGTTAATTGGACCACCGGTTAATGGTACCAGCCGCTTATTCGTACCAAATCCTAAAGTACCGAGACAAATCCTATTATATACTTGTAATGTTATTCGCTAATTTGGACCAAAATTTCGCTTAATCGGACCAAAGAACGTGTACAGTATGTAATATCCCTGAAGAAACTCTTAGTCTCTGGCATAACTACCCGAAAATTCCCGAGTTTCTCCCCAGCCCTCTGCTGCCACCTACAGGTCTTTGCCTAACATTTCCATTTACTACAAAAAGAAGCCACAAGTCGTCACTTAGCCACAGCAAAAGCGCGTCAAATCACACTGGATAAGTTCTTTAAACGTTGACTGGAATTTAGTAAGAACTT
>JAVSBV010109936.1:0-22054 GCA_033117975.1 Parotocinclus spilosoma | reverse complement strand
CGCAAACGCCACAACCGTTGCTAGGCGATAGAGTGTAAACGAGCGCTTAAATGCCAATCACAAGCCAGCTTTCCCACCTACTTGCTTACGATTGGTGAATTCTTTTGTTTGTGCCTCAAACGTAGATTTTAATTGTAGAATCCCTTTGTCACTCCATAACTGATGCCGCCCCTTAAAAAGTTGTCTAACCGTGCTGTTACTTAACCTCGGATAAACGGACGAACGGTTAAACGTTTACGAGTTTATGTCGAAATTCATTTGGATACTTTGAATTTGAGATGGTAAGAAGTTACTGTGTTATTATTTAAAGCTCGTATTACGTTTCTTTTACAAACAAACACTTAACAAACGTTTTAGCCACCTAGCTGTAAAGCTAACGTTGGACTGTTATGGGTTGCGTTCCAAACAGCATACCACCGCACTAGCTAAGTAGCCTGTAAATAAGTATTGACGCTATTAGTAGTGCACACAATGTAGTTTGGCAGTATGCGAATTGGCATCTAGCCCAGGTTTTCCTTTTCGTGATGCAGCTAGCTGAAGTTATGTAAGCAGTTATTTATCTAATATGTATTGTTAGCCTTTTATGTTTACACTCAAAAATAGTTATTATTATACGGTTTGGAGTTGGGGTCAGAATTGTAAATGCAACTTTTTAATAAAGCAATATAAATTCTTTGAATACATTGTACGCTACGTTTAGTTATAGGCAGTGTTACCCATTCGACTTAAAGTTTGAACACAGAAAACATAATGGTAACTAAATTTAAAAAACTATTATTGCATCATTGGTCTCAGTCGCTGAAAAACGTTTGTACTCTATTTTGAAAAATTCAAAGCTCAGTCATCAGAGTGTTTCATAAATAAAAAAAAAACATGCTAAACCAAATCGGCATACCTTAATTAAGAGATAATAGTTTGATCGTAAACGATTTTCCGTGCACATGCTTCATCTTAATTCTCACTATGCTTACTATACCCAATAGGATAATACTTGTCAATAAACATGTCTGGTAGGAAATCTTACATCTAAATGAATATCTTCTTCTGTTTTTGTTTTTTTTGGGTTTTTTTAGGCATCAGGCTTCCGGAAAACAAGTGCAGCTGCTAACCAGCGAAAGAAAACGAGTCCCAAATCAGATTTGACAGAGGAACAGAAGCAGGAGATCCGAGAGGCGTTTGATCTATTCGACACTGATGGTTCGGGCACAATTGATGTTAAAGAACTTAAGGTAAAAAAAAAAAATTGTAGTTGCAAAAATTGTTCAGTTTGCTGAAATGTACCCACAAAAGATAGACATACAACTACTGTAGATCATATCATGGTAAATTTTCTTTTCTATGCTGTCAAAACAGCAAAAAAAAAAGACAGGCAGTGTTTTCACAGAAATTTAGATTAGTAGACTAGTAATTAGTAAAGTGCATGGTTTGGATAAGCCAAATCACAACCTTAGAATACCCATTATAATCTTTCCAGATTACACAACAGGCTATTGGACACACGCATGTCAACAACTATAGTGGTTTCAATTACTTCAGAGTAAAAACAGCTGTTTTGCTGGAGGTAAGCAGAATTATAGCAAACATCACCATGTTTGAATTTGTTAGTTAGGGCAAGAATATACAACGTTTCCAGTGATTGTAACTACCCCTGTGAGTACAGAGTAGATCCATATAAGTATTTGGAAAGTGTATGGCACTAACTACACTTTGCCAAGATTGGGTCATCCTTCCAACTGGATGTCCAAGCCAAGAGGATAATGATCAGAAAAACTACCAATAAGTCAATGACATCTGTAGGACTGTATGGCTGAGATTGGTCATTCTGTGCATGTAGCTTCAATCATACAAACTTTACACAAAGCTGGCCTGTGTGTCAGGGTAGCAAAAAGGAAGCTGTTCCTGAAAAAGTGCCATGATGAGTCACATTTGTGCTGTGCCAAAACACTTGGAAGACTCTAATGCTACTTGGCGAAAAGTTTTATGCTTGGATGAAACTCCAATTAAACCTAATGGATGGCACTTCAATAGGTATGTTTGATGTTGAATGGCAAAATGTGTAAATACATTTGGAAAAACATATTGTTTTTGATCTGATTTCAGGCCCTAAGACAAAACATTGACTATATGAAAGGGGTTGAAGATTTTCTCTTGGCATTGTATGTACTTGTGTATTACAAGTTGCACAACCTTACAGCTCTCTGCTACTTTCTGAAATATCTGCTCAAGTTAATATTAAAGGAAATAAGTTGTGATGTCATATAAAGACAGTGTCTCTATAAGAGACTATGTCTCTTATATTCTATAAATATGTCTGTATGTGCGAAAGAGAAGGGGTTTGGAGTTTGTGTGGCCAACACCACAAAGCTAAGGTTACAGGTACAAGCCAACAGGTCCTGCTGTCCTTCTTTAATAGTTTCTATAGGCTGACAATTATAATTTGTAAACAGCAAGAAAATTGAAATCAGCTGTTCAAATATTTTTAAAAATCTTGCATCGGAATCGGTAAAGAAAATTGCAATTGCGGCATCTCTAGTATCTTGGCTGTTCAGGCAATACGGGAACACTATTACCGTTATTGACTATATAGCCAAGATACAATGGCTTTCCCTGATGGGAAACTTCCATTACTTACTAGATGCTGTAGAGCAATTAAGCAAACATCAGACGCTACATATGTGTGCTGAAACAAAGGGGGCATTTTAAAGCAATGCTTGACCACATTGTGCATAACTATATGACTATTAATGATTTCTGATAATTAGTAAAATATACATTTGTTTTAATCAGGTTGCTATGCGAGCTCTTGGTTTTGAGCCAAAGAAGGAGGAGATAAAGAAAATGATTGCTGACATTGATAAAGAAGGCTCAGGCACGATTGACTTCAGCGACTTTCTCTCCATGATGACACAAAAAATGGTAAATTTTCTAGTACTTAGGAATAAAACATGTAGGAAATACCCCATGCATTTCCAACTGTGCTCTTCTCTCTTCTGATTGTGCCAGTCCTAATGTTACGTTTAAATTGAATTACCACAGCTTTTTAAACCTCCTGTATGCCCAAAACTAGCATATGAAGAACTATATTCCACCTCTCAGAATTCAATGAATATGTGTGAAAAAACTTGACGAAATTTTTTACCCAATTGCAACACCATTAATTAAGGAGTTTATTCTGGTTTATTCTGGTCTGAGCATACCATGCCAACAAAACTTTATTGCTGAGGACATAGGACTCTTTTTACTGGGCTAAATAATACTGATACTGAAACATGTTTCAAGGTTTTTTCCTTATAAGATGTAGGGAGTTTTTACTTGCCACTGTTACCCTAGATTTGTTCATGTAAGACTACCTGCCTAGACTGTTATAAAGGTACTTTGAGACAATGCTGTGTTTTAAATAGTGCTCTGTAAATATATTTTACTAGACTTCATTAACATTTTGCAGATGCCCAGAGTGACCTCTAAGGTTTAAAAGGCACAATTGAATTGAAGTGAAGGTGCTCTAGGGCCCAATAGTGACAGCCCTTATACTTGAGCTTGAACCACCAATATTGTGGTCAGTATTCCTGTACATTGACCACATTCCTACCACTGCAATCTCATGTATGAATTGTCATTATTTGATCAGTAAGTGCACTATGCACGTTTTATGATTTGATTATCTTCTACCCTAGGTAGTTACTATTGAACGTGAATGTGAAGCCATTTAGATTGCAAGAATGCAGTTTGCAGTTTTGATGAAATTGTATTATTGCCTCCACATGATTTTCAACATCGTTTTTTACAAGGAAGAAACCTTATTGACACCAAAACTCAAAAAGGGACCCAACCTCCTTGGGCAGTTTAGATGATTTCCATAAGAATTAATCTAAGTTACCTATTTTATAAGGTTTTAGAAATAGTTTAAAACATGTAAGCTAAATATAAACTGTAAAAATATCTATAAGGTACTATTTGGGTGGTGAATCATTCTCAGCACTGCACTGATGTGGTAGTGTGTGTTGCACTGATACGAGTGGAACAGACAAAAAACACCTGAATGTCAGGGCTGGACTGGAAATTGTCCACAAGCCAAAAATGTCTAGCCACCAGCATACTGATTGAGGATTAGACAAACAACATTTACAGCATTTAGCAGACGCCCTTATCCAGAGCAACTTACAATTTATAGAGTCTTACATTCCAAGCAAGGACCTTGCTCAAGGCAGCTTGGCAGAGGTGGGATTTGATCCCAGGACCTTCTGGTCCATAGTCCAGTGTCTTACCCACTAGGCCACCACACAACAGATAAGCTTCTGTATCCGTAGGGCTACAAGATGGTGCAATTACATGAATATCTGCTATGCCTGGGCCAAACTTACAAGCTCAACACACACTACCACACCACCACCACCGGGTCACTGTCACTGCAGAGATAAGAATGATCCACTAACTGCTGCTCACAAAATAGGGATATTTGAACATTATTATGAAGCGATTAAAAAAAAAAAAGGAAGGCCAAAAGCAAATGAAAAGTGAAAGAAAGTTCGATTACACAAATTAAATGCAAACTCAATTATCGTGATTGTGTAGCAAGTGACATATTTATGTGCTTGAACAGAAGTATGTTAAACTGGACGAGAGTGCCACACATTGACTGTTAAGTAGGGTGTATACTCCCCGAAGACTGCAAAAACACACTGACTGTGATTTGGCATGGACAGGATCAGATTGTCCCCCAATTATTATGGGATCCTTTTGAATTATCCCTTAGAATTTGTGAGCATTTTCAAGTACCTGATCTGTGTTTGTCTTGTGTGGGTTCTTAACATTAGGGAACAGAGTAAAGGGGGGGGGGACTACTAACAGGAATAAAGCCATCGCTTTATATATAAATAGACACAACGCCTAATGAATAACACATTTCGTCTTTCTGAAACAAGTTGTATTAGTCTGTTTTGCTTGAAGTAAACACCCTGGTTAATAGAGAATATAGCCCACTAGAGATTTGCTTTTCCAGTGGGGATTTTATGACTCCTCAGTTAAGAGTTGGCTCACAGATTTTAAGAATTCGGTCACAGATGACGCTCGATAAACTAATCCGCTCTGAACGGGAATGCTGCATCAGTGTTCTCAAGATTAAAAACCTTTCAACTTTTGAAAGTACAGAGCACTGTTCTGTAAATATGTATACAGTCGATTCCGGTTAATTGGGACCAAATCCTAAAGTACCGAATCAAATACTATTATATACGTTTATTGTTATTCACTTATTTGGACCAAAATTCCGCTTAATTGGACGAAAGAATGTGACAGTGAATAAGTAATATGCAAAATCCGTGGTTCCCAAAGAAACTCTTCATCTCTGGCATCACTACAACGCTTCTGAGTTTCTTCCCAGCACTCTACTGCCACCTACAGGTCTTTGCCTAACATTTTCATTTACTACAAAAAAGTCGCCACTTAACCACTGCAAAAGTGCGTCAAATCACACTGGATAAGTTCTTTAAACGTTGACTGGAATTTATTAAAACCTTGTTTTTTACAGTATTATGCTTCGCATGCTGAGTACCTATACATTGTGTTGTAGATTGTTTGCAAATTAATTTTTCAATGAACAAAGTTCGTAAGCAACAGTAGTTCTTGTTTGTACGTTCGCTATACGTGTAAATCGCACAATAAAGGTTTAATAAACATTAAATGTGTTACATGGCACGTCCTGTCTTGTAGCATAGAGCATGTTCGTTTAATCGGACCAGCCGGTTATTAGGACCAAAACGGTCGTGTCCTGTATGCCCTCATTTTTGTGAGCAGTGTATATGGTCACATCATCAAGGGAACACATCTAATATTGGATTTAGACTGTTGTACAACACTAAATGCAAAGGAGAAACTGTAGTATGGAATAAAATGGGTGATCTGCTTGTAAAGAATGCTTATATACAGAATATGGGGGGTATTAATGCTCCATGGGGTCTGTGCTGAAGGACTCTGTATTTCAGGAATGGAAAATGTATGAGACTTATGTATGGCTTCACATAATTTACTGACATGTCTCCAGTGAATAAAATAAGCATGTCTCACATACTGCAAAGCTCACCAAAATGAGGGGATATTTCAAAATGAATAAGAAACAGTTAAAATACAATTTATTGCATTAACCGCCAATTTTTTTCAGAACATTTTTTACATCATTTCTGTCCGCCTACATACTATCCTATCCCATCAGTTAAAGCACCTGATCCCCAAATGGGGATCATGGTTTTTAAATGGGTTAAGATCACCAGAAAAGCAAATAAAATTTGCTATCTGATTATGCAAATAACATGCCAACTCCATTATAGTGATATATTCATGGGGTGAATTCAACAGAAGTGTGTCAAACTGGGAAAGTGCCCCCACATTGACTGTTCAGTAGGGTGTATGGTCACTCAAGAGCAGCAAAACACACTGACAGGGATGAGGATCAGATTGTCCAGCAGTTCTTGTGGGATGCACTTTATATTTGTTGTGAAATATCCCCTTTTTTATTTTATTTTTGTAAGCAGTGTATTTATGACTTTAAATGTGACTACTTTAAATGTATCTGGTTATCTAAATGCATATGGTAAAAAAAATGCATGATTAGATTTGGCTGGGTGTCATAAGGATTTCTTCCAAAAATGCACTATTGTGGTGTAAACTGCTCTAGGCCATCGTGCACTGAATCAACAGGTTTAACACAACCTTGTGTTGAATGTGTCAAACTTGCAGAACTTCAGGAAGGGGTTTTATTAGAATGGGTACTAAAGGTATTAGAAAAGGGAAAAAAGGTTAAGTTACTTACACTGAAAGAAAATGGCCATCTTCCAATTGCATAAAGATGTAAACCTGAGGTATTTGGAGCCTTTCAGGTTAGGCTTACATTTTCTTCATTCAACACAGGGATAATGAAAGAATTCACAAATACAATGAGACACAATTCTTGAACACCATAAATCATGAAATGGATATACAGATCTACACTATTGTGGGATTTAACCCAACTGGAGGTATAATGAAGAAACCCAGTTTTTACCATCATACACTGAGAAAAGGCGGTTAGGGAGGCTGACATTTCTCCAAAGACTTGAATTGCAGAAGAGGAGATATTTCGGATGCCACCAGTGGACAAACTTCACAATAGGCATGCTACTTTGAAGCAAGTTAATAAAAATATCTCATCTACCTTAACCCTTTGAGGACCAAGATACATGCACTGTATGCCCTATACTTTTAAGGCAAATGTGATTGTAACAACGTAGAGCAGTCAAATTCATATGAAACCACTCAGACTTTATAGAAATAAGGCTGATTTTGGTATGTTTGTTTGTTTTTTCATTGTCAGAAGAGAGGAATTTTGTGTCAAAATAACTAAAATGATGTGTTCAGTAATTCAGTTCAGTAACTTTTTCTCATTGAAAATTAAAATCAGATGACAATGTAATGTAGATTTTTGGCAACAAACACTCAAAAGATCCTATGACGTTTTTAGATTGCATGTACCAGGAGGAAAATAAAGGAAGTCTGACTGCTAGAGCTGCAGGATGACATCCAGAAGATCCACACTGAAATGGCTCAATGAGCACAGAATCCTGTTTAGGTGAGGCCCCGGACCTTTCTTGTGGGGCGCTGGGATTGTTTCCGAACCTGATATACTTTAGAATGTACGTTGAACATTGTTGCATGTACATTGGTGCATTTATTCTGAAAAAATGACTTTTTTGTTTGCAGTTGTATTTGGGATGTAGGAAACTGGTTTGCCTGGGGTAATCCCACACAGACATGGGCTGCAACCTTCTAACTTCAGTGGTGGCTTCTAATACCTTGGTAAAATATACTGATTAACGGCTTTGTTAATCGTTGCCATGGTTATTCATGCTAAACATGGGCCCCACGAAGTAGTGAAGTGTTCATACTTAAAAAAAAAATGTATTTCACCGAGTTTAAGATTCGGGTGTTTTTTATCGTGCCTCACTTCAGGTTCAACATTTTAGACGATTCAGTTTTAAACACATATTATAACTTATAAATAAAGCACATAAACATTTAACATTGTTAGCTACGCAGTGAACAAGGAAGCTTGACTCGGACCCTTGGCGTGACGTCACTCCTGGGATCGTTTAAATAAAAACAACTTGTCAGTAACGGTCAGTGCGCAGCGAGCTGAGCTCAGGGAGGCGGAGAAAGGAGCCGTTAAAAAAAAAAAAATTAAAATTAAAAACTGCTAAAAATATATATATAATAATAATAAAGCGTAGGTTAGGTTAAGAGCATTGCCATGGCGGAAGGCGATAATAAAAGCGCGAATTTATTGGTAAGTGCTTTTATTTGGTTTCGTCGCGAAGCTCTTATATATTAATATAATAAACGTTAGCTTATATAACGTTAGCTTCGTTGTTAGCTATCCGGGCTTACAGCTGCATTGGTTCGGTGTTTGCTCATTCCTGTTCGCGTTAAATAACAAACTGACGTGTTCGTATCTTGCCCCAGTTTGTTTGGTTTGCTTCTGTGTATTGGCGTTAGTCAGTGAGCTTGCTGTAAAATGCAGGTCAAGAAAGGCTGCGTCTGAAATGGCAAACGCGGTTTGGGACGCGGCCCTGTCTAAGACGGTTGGTTATTACCGGGGTTTCTTCTGTTAAAAGCCCAGAAAACCAGTTAATTATCAACCAACGTCACAGTGAATTAATGTCCAGGATTAACGCGTGTCTTAATTGTCATAAAATGTATTAATACGTTATAATATCAGGGCTTTTCCTGGTTTTTGCAATCGATGTACATGTATGCTAAATGTTGCACTGTTACTCAGCACCTAACAAACACTTTCGTGTACATTTTAGGGGCTATTTCATTTTGAATCACCCCCTAATTTTTGTGAGCGGTGTAAATAAGGAAGCGACTGCAACATTTTAAATGCGTCTCTTGTTATCTCACGTTGCAAAGACATGCATTAGGTTAATTTTATGCTCTAAACTGACCCAGTATGAATGGGACTTGGATAGATGTAACCTCGCGCCTGTTGTTGATGCTAAAACGATGTTGTATAAATAAATAAACACAATTTTGAAAGTTATAAGGACTCTTTAACCCATTAAAAACCATGAGGAATTGGGTGCTTTAACTCGCCTACTGATGGGATGGGATGTAGGCAGACAGAAATAAAGCAAAAAAAATAAAAAAATAGGCAGTTAATGGATTAAGGAGTGTTTTCCCCCTATTATAATGTTTGTGGATGAGCCTAGGCACTTTCTTTGAGTTTACGTAGAACCTCGGTTTTCGTCATTAATCTGTTCCAACATGTCTGACCATAACCGAAATGAACAATAACTGAAGCCGTATTTCTCCTAAGAAACAATGGTAATCTTTTCCAGACTCTCCAAAACGTTAACAAAAACACTTTACAAACAGAAAACAACTCTGAATAAATACAAACACAGTTCCACAGTATTCACTCCCTTGCATATAACACTCCATAAAGAAGCACAAAAAACATCAAACGTTTGGTTTCTTAACAAGAGACAACATCAGAATGAACTAAACTCAGTTTACTTGCTACAATGACCATAATAAACTTGCTTTTAGAGCTTTTCATACATGAACTTAAGAACCAAAACTTGTTACTAACAGAACTAAAAAATGAGCTGGATCCAGTAATCCTGTCTTAACTAGTTCAGCATAATGCTCTTTGCTACTACATGGGGTAATAATGTTCTGTTGAAAAGCTTTTAAAGAGACAGTACACGTTTTGCTGGTTGTTACACTGGGCGAGTGACGAACTGGGACAAAATTTTGCTGAAAATGGAGGTTCTGCTGTACTTTTATTTTTGTCACATTTCAGTTCCACTCATCTTTAACCCATCCCCATGCAAATGCAATTTAAAGCCTTGCCCCTAGCTTTCAAATCCCTTAATGGTCTGGCTCTGGGTTATTTATCACAACTTTTGCATCCTTATACATCATGCCAACACTACGGACCTCTGGCACTGGTCTCCTGGAGGTCCCAAAATACAAACTTTTCACTGCCAGTGGCAGATCATTCAGTGTAATGGCCACAAAACTGTGGAATGCTCTTCCTCAAGCTCCTCGACTCTCTTCCTTCAAGACTTTTCTCTCAATACGTTCCTTCTCCCACTCTCCCATGGAGACTTTTATTTTTTCAGTATGTGAAAATTTCTTGTAACGTGTTCTTGGGTACTAGAAAGGCGCTATATTGATTAAACATTATTGTTTGACTGGTCCTGGGCACATTCTCATTACTGACTCAGTGCATCTGATCATCTGCCCCCCTGTCACCGCTAAACTGCATTATGTTATGTCTGTAAACTTCCTCCGACAGGCCCAGGAGACGGCTCAGCTTGAGGATCAGCTGCAGGGATGGGGGGAGGTCATTTTAGCTGGAGATCAGGTCGTGCGCTGGGAGAAACCGTGGTTTCCTGCTGCCTTGGTGTGCGCTACCACAGTGCTTTTCCTGTGAGTATCATCCTAATAGATTGTATCATAATGTCTCTGCTTTCACCAGAGTAGAATATCTTCTTTAGGTTTCTGTACAGGAATGAACCCAATAATAATACCCTGTATCACGACACCATTAACGAGAGGTGATGGAATTCTGATCTGATATTTACTCCAGTTTACACACCTAAACCTGTCTGGAAACAAGTCCTTATTTAAATGGGCACGGCAGAAATTTGGGGGGTTTAATGCAAACGGGTTGCTGTATTTTCAGAGATTAGGAATACAATGTGTGCTTTCTGTTAGGACTCACAGCTACTGTAATTACAGTAATTCAGCTGATCTGAGTAACTTTAAATTCTTTTGGTACTGCTCACGTTATTGGTCAGCAGTCTAAGACCCTGTGATGCACTGTCATTTAGAAATCCTAAGAGCAACAGATAACGATTAGATAAAAATCCTGTCTGGGTCATGCAGAGGCGATGGACCAGCCCACCACCACTGTGACCTGGGTTAAAGTGCCGGCTATACCCATACAGGTATAAAGACCAGGGGTCTAGCTTAAGGATCAGCAGCGACCCCTGTCCAGCAGTATGATGACTGACCCCTCATTTAGGGTTTAGCCATCGAACACTCAGCAGTCCTGATGGGATAATTTGTGTCAAAATTGGAATCCAATGGCTTTATTAGGAAGCTTCAGCTGAAGGTCACATCAGTCATCAGAATGTAGAACAAGGTGAGCTTGGTGATTTTAACAATGACAGACAGGCTGGTTTGAGAATTTTTCTGTAACTGGTTTATTGCCCACCATAGTCTCTGGTGAAGTGGTTCTTTAAACGGCAAAACAAAAATGATTTAATAGCTCGTGATGACGTTAAAGTGCTTTTTTTTTTTTTACTCTGTGGTTGAAACAGACTTACTGTTTTAGGTAGCAAATGGCTGAAATATAAACTTTCAATTAAATAATTATCATAATCATCCCTACGTCTTAGTATTTGCTCCAGATGACTGTGTAGATAAAATGAATAAATAATGTTTATTAAAGAATTGGTTGATACCCTTAGCCTAACACATTTAGCTGCAAGGTGAAGTTTCGTTCATTTTTAAAGCTCCAACTAAGCCTGACTTTCTCTTAAATCGCATTGGCTTTATGTTTAATTTTCTTAGTGAGCTCAAGAACTTCGGAGCAAAACTAACGAAGCAGACGTCGAGCACTCGACATGATCAGCTGGATTTGGTGAAATTTTTAAATAGTCTATAACTGATTGCTAAACAATTCTTGCTGTCAGGATGATCTACTATTTGGACCCCTCTGTACTGACCGGACTGTCATGCACCGTGATGGTCCTGTGCCTGGCTGACTACCTTGTGCCCACCCTCGCCCCACGAATCTTCGGCTCCAACAAATGGTGCGTATTTTTTAATCTGCAGTAATGTTATTTTCATGCATACGTTTTAAATCCGCGCTTCCAGGGTGCCCCTGTACATGCCTTTAAACGTTAACCATGTTTATGACGACAAGAAAAGTTGATGCCATTTTTGGATTGAACACGTAACTTTTGGAATGCGATCAAGTACAAAGATTTGGTATTTCTTCAGGGAGCGTTGGTGTACCTCGCCTCCTCTTGTAAGCTACTGAGTAACTGTAGTGCAAATGAGATAATGCAAAGTGGAACAACCTGTAATCAAGAGATAACGGACTCTGCTTTATGTCATGATGTTCTCTGCCTTGTCTGTTAGTTAACTGATACGGAGACGAATGGCTTTTTGTTTAGAATCATAATTATTAATTAGATAGTAATACTTTAATATTGACTGTGATTTGGAATGTGTAGAGTAAAGGCTTTCTTAAAGACGTCACTTCTTTCTCAATTTGTATATTCAACTAAAATACAATTTATTCAATTGATTTTTTAAATATTTTTTATTGCCACTGCTGTCCTATGCGGTGAGACAACGCTCCATCCAAAAGTGCTTTAGAAATAAATTTGGCTTGACATAAAAGTTTTCTTAAAGTCATGCAATGAAAAAAAAACAAAAAAACATCCAGATTCATGGCGTCTGGGTAGAGGGAGACAATCAAGTTCTTGTGTTTTTTTTTGTTTTGTTTTTTTTATACAGATAAATTGAGTATTGTGGCTGTCATTGTACAATTTATTCATTTTAGAGAAGCACCTTCCATTAAGTGTTCAGTTTGGTAACTCCCTACAGCTTTATTTATTTATTTATTTTATTTTTTTTGGTCAGTGGCCCTTCTGGACTTGCTGACTGGCAGACTGCAGTTGCTGCAGGGTGTCAGGTGTCAGTGATTCAGCGTTGGTTTCTCCTGCTGATTGCGCTTGTACTGTCCACAGGGACGTGGCTGTTCTTCTTGCAGTCAGCTGAGATCAGGATCTGAAACCTTAGTTTATTTTAGTCTGGTGCTGTCCTTTCTTGTATATGGTCATGTTTCATGCTCAGCACATGCAGTCGCATTTCTCTTTGCGTACAAGGAAAGGTTTATAGTTCAGGCTCTAAACGGCAGCCATGCTATACACATAATGTATACTTAAGTAAAGACTGGGGGCCCAAAACATAAACTTGGAACGTATAAAATGTGCTCTAGTTTCAAAACTGGTATGAATGGCTGTGTTGGGTAAAGAAAACCTTGGTATAACAATAAGATAGTGTCCTGCTGTCGTCCGATCATAACGCCTAAAGTAAAACCCTTTTTGTGCCGCAGGACCACAGAGCAGCAGCAACGCTACCACCAGATCTGTGGCAACCTGGTGAAGACACAGCGCCGTGTGCTCGGCTGGTGGAAACGCCTGTTTGCCCTCAAGGAAGAGAAGCCAAAGATGGTAAATGCAGTCTTTTTGACTGCAAAATTTAACCACTGACTTCCTCTTTTGTGTTGAAGGGGATGTGACAAATTAGACTGGAGACATGTCAAACCTCTTTCAGCAGTTCATAAGTGTTAATTCCTGCCAAAACCTCCCTTCTGACCAGGAAAAAGTGCAAGTACAGAAAAGAGCAATGTTATATATGTTTTGAACAAAACACAGTGCTAAATAATTCATTAGATTTTATTATCCTTTTAAAGTTAGAGGTTATAAAAGGATTAGGTTCAAAATCTGAAATGTACGTTTTTATTACACTTGTTTTCCCATAGCTGTTAAATGAGGCCCAACAATAAAGGGATATCTGGATTAAACACCTACATAAACTACTCCTGGTATGGATCTGAGCAGGATTTAACATGAATTCATGATGATTCATCATGTGATGTTAGTGTGTTTATAATGTGCGTGTTAGGTTTTATCACAACGACAGGTAATAAAATGTGATGACACGGATTGAAAACTAGCACCAGCATGACCGCGCTCGTCCCCGTCGTCGCTGTTTTGTTTGCAGGATCAGTCGGTGGGGTTGCTAATGATGTAACACGCTTTTACTTTCCAACAGTACTTCCTGTCGGTGATCAGCAGCCTGGTGGTCATGGCCTGGATTGGACAGCAGGTTCATAACCTCGTCCTGACTTACCTGATTGGTATGCTCACCATTTTAATTTTTTTCTGGGCTAGATAAAGGCTTGGATTCTTCTGAAAGCAAAATCTTCATACATGACATTTTTGCAGGCTAGTTTTCACAGCTTTAGCAGCAGCTATAAAGTGGCTTTGATAATAACCCTGGATTAGGAAGAAAAAGAAATGAAGACATTCCTAAGAGAATTTTGTGAGAGCAGGCTTATGAAAAGGAGACCAGAGACGCTGTGGTATGTAGGGCAAGAAAACAAGGCCATCGCTCCAAGCTAAAAATAAGTCCCTTATTGTTAGGCCTGCACAGGCCGCATTAGGAGCAGGTGCAGGGTGTTTGACTGTTGCTTTCTTGTCTACAGCATGGTATCTGTTTAAATCAAAGTAATCCATGCATGTGCTTCAGTTCTTTTAATCCACTGACTGGTCTTGACCTGAACACATCAGTAGTTTCTGTACATGAAGAATAGCTGTTATCAAACACTGATATCTGAATTCTGGTTGCCCACTGTAAGTTGAGAGGTACTTTAATCCCCCTTTCCACTATCCAAACCACGATAACTTGATGATCAACTGAAAACCAAACCTGAGAAATCAAATAGTTTCTGCATAACGTGCAGCAGAGAAGAGATGGGGTCTCTGAATTGCATTTTGCTTCTACCTGCACCTTCCATTACATTTTTATTGCACTATTTTACATCAGAGCCCAATAAATCAAATGCCAGAATTATCACCAGATGTGAGCTAAGTACAGATAAATCATTATAACGGCTAATGAACTCATGTTATGAGTGTTGCCATTGTGAATGTGTTTAGGCCACCACAAATTGGGGTGAGGGGATTTAAACACCTCGCTAAAGCATTCTCTGAGGTTGCTGAGATCTTCCTGATTTTCTTTTTTCTTTCCTCCACATGGCATTTACAGTCACATTTCTGCTGCTGCTGCCTGGCCTCAACCAGCACGGCATCATCACCAAGTATGCCAGCATGGCCAAGAGGGAGATCAACAAACTGCTGAAGCAAAAGGAGAAGAAGAATGAGTGAGATGATGCTCTGTGGTGATGGTGATATAACGAGAGGAAAAGAGTAAGAATATGAAAGTTAAACTCGGGTACTCACCGCACCCCCCTTTCCCATTTTAAGGCCCATTTAAATGACGGCACAGGCCACTGGAACCGTTCAGGCTTAAATGAAGCAGAGCAAATTATTCTATATATGCTAATTACAGGCTTAAGTGCAAGAGCTTTTTAAATGTAATTCGTTTTCCACATTAATTACACCGGTTTCAGCTCTATAATCGCATCTGTGTACTTGATGTGCAAAATCATGTTTTGCTTTAGAGCCGTTTCCGTTTACCTCACTTAGGCAACTACTGAAACGTCTGTCCATAGATATTCCGCACCGTAGCTTTGAGTTTAAGAGAGAATCAGAACGTGATCAGCGACTTTACATGGGGTACGTTAACCCAAGACGCATCAATTTGGTTTTAAATTGCACTGAACCCCAGGACAAACTGGAGCGCTACAAAGCTGTGTTGGTGCCCCCCATGAACACGAGGGCTTTAGACCTGTACTGTTGTGTTGATTTGGACTACTCTCCTCCAGCCCTGGCCCCTCACCTCTGCTCTTGGGCTTCTCTGTAAATATGTTTTATTTTGTCGTCTGTATTTATGTTCGTCTGTGTATATCGAATTATGTGTGTCTGTTTACTCTCCCCTCTTATTTCTGCTTCTCTCTTTAAGTTCAGTATACTAAAATAAAGACTTTAAAGGTTTAAAAGATTTGCATAACATTTATTTAAGGACTTTTACTCACAATGATTATCTGATCAATTTCAGGTCAAAGAATCATTAAACCAGTCTCAAGCTGTAATATACAAAGCATTCCGTTTGGTCATATGGAACAGAGGCAGACCTGGGGGTCAAGGGACGATTATGTAATTCGTTTTGTATTTAAGGTTTTAAATGTCAAAAAACGTCAACTATAAACCGTACTGGCGAAATTTCACATTCAGCTTTGCAGCGAGTTAAGCCACAAGTAAACAAAGTCTAATAATACAAAGTTATTTACCCTCGGACTAGGGTGGAAGTCCATCTCAGTATACTGTAAACACACCACCCGACCGTCGCTTTTCAACTCTCATCTCATTTGAACACGCCTTCGTAAACTGACATTTCCTCTGCAGCCTTCAAATACAGTCTTGGCACTTGTGGTTTAGGAGTGCCGCTCGACAGCGGCTGCTCGGCAGTGCTGGATTTGACCTTTAATTCCTGCACCATTCTTAAAGGATTTGCTTTATTTACAGAATATGATTTTACAAAGATTCATGCTGTATAAATAATTCTGTACATGAATGAAGTTATTATACAGTTGTATTTATCATAAACTGTGAGTATGCCAAAATGCATTGAATTTAGTTTCCAACTAGTTTTAAGGCGAGTTAGTGCAAAGACAAGACTGTATAATGTTTAGTGGGGCTGTAACGACAGCAATTAAGGTACTGATCTGTTATCCAGAAGCTAAGGAGTTTAAGCTGCCACTCTTGGGACCCCTAAGCAAAGCCCTTAACCCCTAAAGTGCATGTTGGTACTTTGTTCATTTGATCCTAACTTTGAATAAGGGGGTCTGTTAAATTATGTGAATATTGTCGGTTTAATAAACATACACTGAATGGGGCAGTAGCTCATCCCAGGTCGGATTTATTGTCTGTTTCTACTACTATTTTATATGCTGTAGTTTTTAATTCTCTATTTTATAATAAGCTATACAGTCGATTCCGGTTAATAGGACAACCAGTTAATAAGACCAGCTGCTTATTCTGACCAATTGCTAAAGTACCGAAACAAATCGTATTATATACGTTTAATGTTATTCGCTTATTTGGACCAAAGAACGTGTACAGTATGTAATATATATGAACAAATTTTTCGTCTCTGGCATCACTACCCGAAAACCTCTACTGCCACCTACAGGTCTTTGCCTAACATTTCCATTTACTACGAACAAAGCCACAAGTCGCCACTTGGCCACAGCACAAGCGCGTCAGATCACACTGGATAAGTTCTTCAAACCTTGACTGGAATTTAGTAAGAACTTGTTTCATACTGCATGCTGAGTACCTAAACGTTGTGTTGTAGATTGTTTCGAAAAACTTGGTTGCAAATTTATTATTCAATGAACAAAGTTTGTAAGCAACAGTTCTTGTAAGAACAGTAGTTCTTGTTTGTACGTTCGCTATACGTGTAAATCGCACAATAAAGATTTAATAAACATTTAATATGTCACATATAGCACGTCCCGTCTTGTAACATAGGGCATGTTCGTTTATCGGCACATCATTCCCGATGTGGTCCCATTAACCGGAATCGACTGTATATGTATATAGTCTATTACTTTATTTCATCTTAGCATATATATTATTCTATTCTAATTTAATGTAGTCTTTTCTTTACATATGTTCTTTAATGCGTACATTTAACATTAAGGCTGCCCAAGGAGGTCAGGTCCTTATGTGAGTTTTGCTCCTCCCATTGTTTCTTCCCAATAACATTTCAAGTCACCTCAAATAGGTCATTGAGCCAATATGTTTGTACCGCTGCTTTGAAACAATGGTGTGTTGTAAAAAAAGCGCTCTATAAATAAATTTGATTGGTGCTGTTGTGACTTCTGACTTGATCTGAGGGCACTCTCTGGGCTGGAAGTTGGATCACAACGGTGGGGGGCTGGCACAAAAGTGGCAGCGTAAATAACAAAGCCAGATTCTACTTTAATGACTTATATAATATATGTACTAAATGCTTCTTAATGTAGCTCTGTAATGATTGTTTGCTGAGTGCAGTTCAGTTAGTCTCCCAACGACGAACGGCCCAGATCTCCCTCTCCAGAGATGTCTTCTTGCGTGTCCCTGGTCTCGCAGAGCTTCCGTCTTCTCCTGTCAATAAGGTGATGAATGTTATTTTAGTTTTCAGCTGCTTTTTTTTTAGTGTAGGTTGCTCATTATGTACCATTCTGTGTTACCAAACTCTGTGGTTTGGAGAGAAGTCTGACAGGTTTTCAAACCTGCACTACCTGTGATAATGTTATGGCAGTGCCAGTGTGTGGCCTGACCAGAAGCATCTGGACCCTGAGTGTTGGCTGGGTTTCTACAGTGGGCGGATCGATAGCAGCTCCTGTAAGGCGTGTCCTCTAAAGGATTAGTTACTTCTTTCATAGCCAGGCCATCACGATTTCGTGTCCAGTTCCTGTTCCTCAGACCATGCAGGATGTGATGCTGTGAGAAATGTACACCCTATAATGTTAAAAATAAATGCAGTACAAATAAGTAAGGAAAAAAAAAAAAAAAACACCTTCCGTACCGGGGTGATGTCTTTGGGGTTGTGGACTTCACGTGAGTGTGTCGAGGTGTATGCTGGCCCTTTTGTGACATCGCTGAGGTCTAGACTGATGCGATGCTGGGAGGGGTAACAGGGATCCCTCAGTAGATATACCAGTGGTTTCCCATCATGACTCCTGCCTGAGAAACTCTGAAGATCAGCAGGTGTAAGTCCAACGTTCAGTTTACTGAAGCTCATTATTCATTCGTTTAGGAAATCTGACCCGTCTCAAATTTAAAAAATCCTAATCGATTCCATCAAGGTTGACAATTAACTTAGCAAGTTAGACAATTAACTTAACTTAGTGTCTCTTAGCAAGAAACCATGCACATTTTGTTTTTTAGATAACTGCAGGGAAACTTACTAGACATGGAGAAAGCCATGATCTTAAATTTGGCTTGTAAAGTGATAGAAACAGGGTTGCCAAAATGGTTTTTGACTTAAGTTCAGTTAGATGTCTAGAGATTTATGGCTCAGTCATTAACTGTCTAGACATTTATGATACAGTCCCTTAACAAGTCAATTTAATTTTATTTCTATAGCGCTTTTTACAATAGACATAAACAGATATTTATGGTAAACATTCATAAACTGTCCAGATATTTATGCTAAATGTTAATTAACTGTCCAGATGTGTTGAGTAAAAGATTGTAGAAAAGCGAAAACAAATGCGGTGGCTTTGACAAGTTAAAATAAATTATTTTCAACAACAAAACTGTTTTAATACTTAAGCCTGATAAACAAGAAGTGGTTAAAATGTAAAACTGTATTGTATTCGTTCTGCTCAACATGCCAAGACAAGGACAAAAAACGAGACGAAATATTGTGTGTGCAGCATCGCACAGCTCATTGGCCTCACCGAAACAGTTTCAGCTTGACTCATCGAACGGATCTGTTTTTATTCTTGCGTTCTTTTTACATCTGTATTTATCGTTGCTCTCAGTGGAAGATAACTTTCTATTTTCCAAAGTTAAGACAGTTTTTGGGACTTTTTGGCAAGTTGGTTTTTGGTACCAGAGCATCAAGCTGCTACCACATCGGTGCTGAGAATGATCCACCGCCCCATAATACTGGCTCTGTTCTGGTCCTGTGGGGTTCCAGACCACTGGTGAAAAGGGGTGAACAAAGAATACCCAACAAACTGCAGCTCCATGGGAAATGTGGCTGATAAAATGGACTTTGTCCTTAACCTTTTAACTAATAGGTTTTAAATACACTGCTCACAAAAGCGAGGGGATAAAGTGATTAAAATAGAAGCATTTGATTTCTCATTAAACAAGCTTATCAGAAAAGTTAAAGAAAGTTGTTCAATGACGCTTATTAGATGCAAACTCAATTTTGGTGAAATATTCAACAGAAGCATGGGCCAGAGTGCCCCCGCATTGAGGATCATGGGATCTTCCTCATATTTATTTACATATATCCCCGATTTTTCTGAGCACTGTAAATATAGCTAAACAATGATCTGGACAGCAAAGACTGTGTCATAAATCAATCCTAAATTGTTTGCGATCCCCGTAAAACCTGTTAGTAAGATAAACATGCAATGTTAGCCGTTAAAAAAAAGAAAAGCAGCTTTTGTTACGAATTATTGACTTTAACTATAAAGCTCACCTTGACGACATCGCTGCCTGTGGGTCACGTGATCGCGTCGGTCGTCCTGACAACGGCCCAGCTTCTATAACAAGGGAGATATTTTGCTAATAAACAGCATTTAATAGTACGTATTATATGTAAGGACACTTTGAGTTAACTCAACTCAAACAACTTGTTTACATTATGCGTCATTAAGATTACATTGTTTATCCATAAGCGTTCATGCGGTTCAATACCAAATATATCCTTCTTTAATAAGAAGTGCCCTACGAAATGCCTATGAGATCTTGACTTCAGGGCGTTTATACTGTATGAAGGAGACGAGATGTAATTGTGTTATTTTTTAAAGAAAATGCCTCAATGAAAAAGCAACAAAAAATCAAATGCAGATTGCTGTACTCCATAATTTATATATATAAAAAAATAAAAACTAACAATAACCCACTGTTTTGTATTGTGTTTATTATCTGCTTAATCCTGGTCCTGACAAATTTTGTATAGGAGCATCTGGACAAAACCCAAACGGACACATGAAGCTGTGAGGCGAGTGTGCTACTAAATAAATGTGTGTACATGTAATTTATATATAAATCAATTTAAAACAATTACAAAAAAATAAATATAATATATTAATAATAATAATTAATAATAATAATATATAATATAATAATAATATTAACTAAATAAATTTATTTATATTATTTATAATATTGGGGATTGGCCTTTTAAGATAATGTAATATTGTAAAGCTGCTTTGAGACAATGCTCAATTGTTAAACATTAAATACACACACACACACATATATATATATATTTTTTTTATTTATTTATTTAACTTTACTTAGGTTAAATAATTAAAATCAACACAAATCAGTCCATTAACACCTATATTGATACCAAATAAAACGCGATGAACTCCAAACGATACATCATTTTAACTTGAAGTGCACTGGGTAGTGCGTATTAGACATTGTTTAACAGTAGCTGAAGGGTGTTTATAAAGGGAATACGAATGTATTTGAGACGGTGGTATAGGCGCTGATTTTCGCAGTGCAGTGTGGGAGAAAGGAAGAAAAGCAGCCGGTAGAGAAATGGTGAGTCGGTATAAATGCTACAAATAAGAAGTTGTGTTTGTCTGTTTTAAGCGCGTTTGTTATTTAACTTTTACTGAAAGGGTAGAACTGTTTCCTCTGCGTTACGGTCTAAATCAAACTGGTACATGTATGGAATATGAAACGCTGACAGCGCATATCTTTGTTTGGTAATATTTTTAGCAACAGAGCTAACCGAAAGCTAACTCCTGACAACCGCTACGATTTGTTTTTTATCCAAAACAAAACGTTGCTTTACGGTTTGGGCAGGTTTAATGCTGTTTATAACATTTTATAAAATTAAATGTAAACGGTCTCCCTCTACTTGGCTACATTAACAAAGGCAGGATTGTCGATTTGTTGAAATATCGCGAGACTGACGATATGTACAGTAATCGGTATCGCGATATTTTCTTTCGTTAACTCAGACAGGCGCGCTGTACTCGGCTGGTCTCGACATCAATTTTTGAGTCCACACCCATTTATTGTGAGTTACCAAGGTTGGAAATGAGCAGGATTTAAAGTTATACACTGGGTAGCCAAAAGTATGTGGAGACATGCCTGGCTGGCTTTGATACAGCTTTAAGTTCAGAAGAGAAACTCTGGGATCGGTGGGAACCTCTAATTGTCTCATTTTCTCCCAGGATGTGTTTTTGATGATCCGACGTCACAAGACGACCATCTTTACAGATGCCAAGGAGTCAACCACGGTGTACGAATTAAAGCGCATCGTGGAGGGCATCCTGAAGCGGCCGCCAGAGGAACAGAGACTGTACAAGGTCAGCATGAAAATGAGTGCAGATTTAAAGTAGGCTGTCCCCAGGAGTGGCAGAGTTCTGTTCTGCTTTGTTAGGAGGTCCAACCTGTTCGATTTTTGTGCCAAAAAGAGAAAAGGAGCGAAAATGGAAGAAAAGTTCTACAATCAAAGAGAAAAGGAAAACAAGCTATAATTGATCTGTGTGCGTGCGTGTCTGTGTGCGTGCGTGTCTGTGTGCGTGCGTGTCTGTGTGCGTGCGTGTCTGTGTGCGTGC
>JAVSBV010109926.1:0-22054 GCA_033117975.1 Parotocinclus spilosoma | reverse complement strand
TGTGTGTGTGTGTGTGTGTGTGTGTGTGTGTGTGTGTGTGTGTGTGTGTGTGTGTGTGTGTGCGTGCGCGCGCGCGCATTTACGGCCAATAAGGATAGAAAGAGCTGACCTTTCTTTTACTTTGTAAGGGCATTGTTCTGGTATTGTTTCTCTTACGTTTGCCTACACTGCTCATAAATATTAGGGGATATTTCATTATGGTATATATTATTTTGAAGTATCCCCTAATTTTTGTGAGAGATAAACTGTTTCGGCACATACCTGTGTACTGTACATATCGTAGCGTGGCGTAACTAAAACATGCTTAAAAAACTTACATTAACCAAAAGGTGGGCAAAAACATGAAACCAATGCCTTTATATAGTTAAGTGTTGCAATTTATTGAATAAATTTACTAAAAGTGAAGAATAAAATGGTCAGTCCTGCCTGGGTTAGGAGAGTTTCGTGCAGCTCAAAATCGAAATTAAAAAATTAAAAAACGGTTGCTGCTGAATGTATGTGTATGTGCATTATCAGATTCCCGCATATAACACCTCAAACCTCTTTTCAATCCTTGTGATGATGATGATTAAGACTTATGAACATGTTTTATGGTCAATTTGGACAAGATGGTGACAAAGGAAAATAACAAACAATGCTTATTAGTGACTTGAACTCATCGACCTTAAAAACTGACAGGTTGGGGTTTTATCAAATAACATGATGAATAAATTGGTGTATCTTGATGTCACTGGATGTGATTTGCTGCAATGTTGCCTAGCCAAAGACCTTAGTGTAAGTTTATAGGTGGAATAGTGATAGTGAAAGTTTTTAATGAATGGTGCGCTGCCTGGCCGTAATTATGTGGACACCACTTCTATTTTAACCACTTTGTTGCATCAAGCATAGAGCAATAACACATCTATAAAGGCCCCAGTAATTGTACAGTACCCAGCCAAATTTATACACTGCTAGAATTGTAGTAGTAGTAAATTGAGACCTGTAGGAGTGAAACATGCTCAACTGTGAAATGGTAGGCCATATAGGACAAACCTAGGGACACCACCTATGTTGGCTAGAGTGGTTTAAAGCACTCTGGTACTACTGAAACATGTTTGCTGAAGTGATGAATTGTGCACCACTACCTAGCAGTCTAACAAATTAATCTAGTTTTGCAGGATGTCTGGAGGATATGACTTTTGTAATTCATTGTGCAAACTGTAACGTCTGGTAGAGGGACAACTAGACTGGTGTTCTTATGGTTTGAACTTCCCTTTTATTCCAGTGAAGAAAGGCTGTGAAATGTTTGTTGTAAGAAAATATGACACAATGACAGAACCTTCATCTCAACCCATCCAAACCTTGTACTTAATTTGTGTTCTACAAAATAAGATCATGCCAAGTTTTACTAATTTACTGAGAAACCATTTGCTTTTCACTTGGACATATCTGCCAGTTCAGCCAGCTCCTGTGGCCCAGTGGTAAAAGGGAGTTGCTATTGAAGACTTCCTGGGCTGGGCCGGTAACATGAAGTTGTGGTTGAGCAGTGTGATAGC
The DNA here is from genome assembly GCA_033117975.1 of Parotocinclus spilosoma. Classification (NCBI taxonomy): domain Eukaryota; kingdom Metazoa; phylum Chordata; class Actinopteri; order Siluriformes; family Loricariidae; genus Parotocinclus; species Parotocinclus spilosoma. Next base: position 20,519 of record JAVSBV010109926.1, on the reverse strand, counting down.
AAACAAAACCTTACTTTAGACTGCAACAATGTGGTGACAGAACACCAACATTAACTGATTGGAACCAATTTACTTCTGTATTTTGCCAACTTTCTAAAAGCTTACTATCTGTAAAGCTGCCAACACTGGATACATGTTTTCTTTTTTATTTTGTTTTCTTTATTCTTGCAACCAGTTTAACCCAAAATAGTTTTGCCTAATGATGTTTTTGCACCATATACCAAACCCTCCAACCTCCACATCCAAGGGTTCGGTGCAGGTTAGGCCAGTGGGTTTACCAGCTGCTTGGATTTATGCATGCACAGTGCACATTATTCTACCAAACGTAGCCACAGTTGCAGTGATGGGAAGATCCTTCCCTAATTTGAAAATGGCCATTTGTGTCTGTGGAGCAAGGGGCACCAGGTTGTTTCCAGGGTTGAGGCACCATGGTCATTCCATGGTTTAGTTCACCACTGCATCAATCATTCACATGGATTTAATTTTTAACTTAATCAGATGAGTAATTAGTAATATTTTAGTATATTTAGTGTACAGCATACTACACTTTAGTATATCGTGTTAACAACCAACAACATTTATTTTAGCAAAACAGATTCTAAAAAGCCTTCCAGCAAAAACATTCCACTGGCTCACATAACGATTTGGGATGGGATTTAGTTTTTCTTCGTTATACATTAGCTATAGAAACTACGTAGAGTATTATACTATATACATATGTGCTAGAAACAGTGTTAGATCTGATTAGATAGTGTTAGTGTTAGATACGTTTTTTATTTTATTTAGATAAGTTAGAAACGTTTCTTTAATTTAGAAAAGATACGTTATAAACTAACCCTGCTCAACTGCTGATTAAGCTAAACATCTAATCACCCAATCACATTGCAGCACCTCAATGAATTTAAATATGTAGACATGACCAATACGACCTGTTGAAGTGCAAACTGAGCATCAGAATGGAGAAGAAATGTCATTTCACACTCAGGCATCTCTAGGGTTTACAGAGAATGGTCAGAAAAATAGATCATATCCAGTGGGCGGCAGTTCTCTGGGTGGAAATGCCTTGTTGATGCCAGAAGTCAGAAGAGAATGGTCAGAATGATTCTAGGACTCAAATATCTACTAGTTGCAGTCGAGGTATGCAGAGCATCAAACCTTGAAGAAGATGGGCTACAGCAGCAGAAGATCACACCAGGTGGCACTCCTGCCAGTTAGGAAGGGGGAACTTTGGCTTTAATTCGTACTGCCTCACCAAAATTAGATAACTGCAAATAAGTTGTGTGGTCTAATGAGTCTCAATTAAGGCACTATAAATTCAAATGGGGGTCCAACCTAATACTAGTGAGGTGTTCCTAATAAAGTGACCAGCGAGTGTATTTTTACCTATGTGCTCAAACTTTTGGTATATTACTTTTAGGGTAGAACAGTTTGTAAATGTAACCTATGTATTTGTATATGATATGTTTTTATCTATTATGTTCTGATATGTTTTTGTCTATTATGTGTTGGAAAACACTGAACCTGGAGTGAAGTGTTACACTAAGACAAGACACCCTGCTTTTACATTACTTCATGTAAAACTAGGCTTTAATTGAGATGTTATGTTCAGATGTAATGTCTACATACTTTTGGCCATGTCATTTTTTACGTGCACATGTTATGAGTTCAGTTGACTTGATGCACTGGTCAACTTAAGAATAATGAATCATTTGTAGGAATGTAGGTATTTGAAAGTATTGAATGAATGTAGAAATGAATTTAATGTATTTTTTTTTCGCAATTGCTATTTTCAATTTTACATTTTACATTACTAATGAATTTACCAAATGAATGAACAAAATGAATGTGGAGGAAGTGGCATTTATTTTACGTGTAATACATTTTAGTAAATAACATACAAGTTTAATATCTTTCTCTGTAAAAGATTAGATTCATCTAAAATATGCAACATCTGCTTAACTTGGTACATAAAAGAAACACAGAAGACATTTCTTCATTCCAACTTAACACAGCAGACGACTGTTGAGATGAATTTCCATCTTTTGGCTGATCTGTACTATTCTACTATAAATCACAGGTTTAATCTGTAGTAAGTAGCATAACCTTTGGTAAATACAAATGTTAACAGTCATGTTGAGTTGCAAAATATTGACCATTTATAAGAAATATAAAACTGCAAAATTCCCTAATACAGTCTCAGATGATTATCAGATATAGACTCACTAACCACTTTATTAGGTACACCTTCCTAGTACCCGTTTGGACCCCCCATTGCCTTTAAAACTGCCACTACTTTGTGGCATAGATTCAACAAGGTGCTGGACACATTCTTCAGAGATTTTTTTCCAATTTGACATGACTGCATCATACAGATTCAGGAGATTTGTTGGACGCACATGCATAATGTGAATCTCTCGTTCCAGCACATCCCAAAGGTTCTCTGTTAGATTAAGATCTGATGTCTGTGGAGAACAAAGACAATGTGTCACCATGCCGGAAGTAGCCTTCAGAAGATGGTACACTGTGGTTATAAAGGGATTTACATGGTCAGCAACAATACTCAGTTGGTATTAAGAGGACCAAAGTGTCATAGCCAAGCAGATATCTCCCATACCATTACACCACCAGCAGCTTGAAGCATTGAGACTATCTGAATATCACAGCACAAATGAGGATTCATCATACCAGAAGAGGTTTTCTGGTCATCTATTATCCAATATTGGTGAGCCTGTGCCAATTGTAGCCTCAGTTACATTTTAGTAGCTGACAGGAGTGGCGGTGGGGTCTTTCGCCGCTGTAGCGCATCTGCTTTAAGGTGAGATGTGCATTCAGAGATGCACTTTGAATAGCTCTGCTGTAATGAGTGGATACTTGAGTTACTATTGCCTTTCTATCAGAACAAACCAGTCTGTTCATTCTCCTCTAACCCCTGGCATCAACAAGGTGTTTTCGTATAGAAGACTGTCCCATCACTGGATATTTTGGGCAGCACGCTGGCTCGGTGGGTAGCACCACTGCCTCACAGCGAGAAGGTCCCGGTTTCAGTCCCAGGGTGGAGCGGCCTGGGTCCTGAGTCTACATGGGTTTACTCCGGGTACTCCGGTTTACTCCCGCAGTCCAAAGACATGTGTGTTATGTTAATTGGTGTCTCTAAAGTGGCCCTTAGTGTGTGACTGTGTGTGATGGATTGGCGTCCCATCTAGGGTTGTTCCTCAGATTTGCCAGGTCATTAAGTTGACTCCATGTGGATTAAGCGGAAGATAATGAATGAATGGATCATTCACTGTAAATACTAGAGGTGCCCTTGTGTACAAATCTAAAAATAGATCAGCAGTTTCTGAAATATTCAGACCAGCCCGTCCAGGAACAACAAACAAACAACCAACAAACATGCCATGTACCAACAAACATTGCGTTTTCTGTCGTGTGCTTGGCTGATTAGATATTTGTGTTAATATGCAGTTGTACCTAATAAAGTGGCCAGTGAGTGTTTATTTCAACTTAAGCCTGATACATAACAAATATTTTATTATTTTAAGTACACTTACACATACAAAGCGACTCTTAATAGCAATATATTCTTGGCATTATCAGAAAATTAGACTGCGATTTTTGTTTTTCTTTCTCAAAATGCACTCATATTGTAGCCAGTATTAGCAACAGGAGAAGCAAAAGGCAAATAAAGACGCAGAGAATTAGAAGCAACCCGAACTTTACGGTGCCAGTAACCCGAAATGCAACGCTGTCACCGATCGCAGGGCTGAGAAATACGTGAAGCGACAGCACCTTTACAAACTCCAAGAATCTCAATAAATACCTTCCACTGTCATTCTGCAGGATTTATTTGCTTTGATTAGGAGGTGCTCTTGTGTCTTCCTGTTCGAGCCGGGACCCTCCCTGAGGCCTTAGAGGTGGAAATGGAGCACTGGAAGCAGAGGCTGATGTTGCGAAGGTGTTTTGCACTGTGGATGGGTAAAAGTGCACATCAACAGCCACGGAGGTCATGCCCACGGTCACGCAGTGGGACAGCAGGAGGGGGCAGGAGCCGTGTGAGAGGCTGATGCTGTGGTGGACCGGGGTAGAAGAGGACTCACTGGTCTTCAGGGTGAGTGAGGAACGGAGACTTTCTTGAGTGCCAGCGGTGTTAGCAGGAGGTGGTGATGGGGGATCTTGGCTGTGTCCCATATCCTGACTTCTCCAGTCCTCCATGCAGTGAAGCTGGATGGTGGAAGGTAGGGACGGGCTGACTTTGTCTTCTTCAAACGACGTCTCCAACTGATTTACAGAGATTAAAACAAGTTTCAAGAATGATTGGAAAGAACATTAATACGATGCAGTACAGCTGCTGTGTGATGCAGTTAGAAAGCAGGACAGTGTAAATTCCAGAGATCCCCAGTGTGATTCTATGAGTTTAGCAGGGAACTCAGGTTATGGAATTGATGGCTTGTCTGGGTTTATCTAGGGCAGGGGTAGCCAACACGTTGGGCAGGGCAGGGCGGGGCAGGGCAGGGCAGGGCATGCCTAAGAATAGCACCTTGGAGCTCTGTCTAAAAAAACGTTTAATTGTATTGCTGTTTTTTAAAATTTATTATTAATAATAATAATAATAATAATAATGAATATAATTAATGATTAATAATAATGCATTCATGTAGCATTGTGTATGAAAAAAAATACCCACTATGGTAAAGCGAGATGTTTAAAAAAAAGGATTGGGAAAAAAAGGCACAATGTGGAGAGGCACTTCAGTTCACAAAAGCTTCCACACTAAACTACCGACCCACAAAGAAGTATTTTTACAGAGACCAGTGAAAAAGTCTACGATTTAATTCAGTGTGACATGAATTTGATGTGATAATTTCTATAATATTCGATAATTTCTAATAAACACATTTACAAAAATATCACCGATGTTATAACTGACCTTTTTGATTAACTGAAATAAATACATTAGGGCTACTATGTTTAAGTACAGTTAATTATAAATTAAGGTTAAATGTTAGGACTACTCTATGTTTAGAACAAATTATTATTATTATTATTTTTATTATTATTATTATTTAGGGTTAGTGTTTGAGAGACTTGTTTTTAAGCATAGTTTATTATAAGGTCAGGTATATTGTTTTCTTAGTTGCAGGTTGGGGCTTGCACTCTGGATAATTATGTTTCCAGGTATAAAAAACATGAGACTGGGTAAGTACATTTGATGGGTTATGATTTTCCACACATGTACTGTACATTTTTGGTAGTTTTAAAAAAATTTTTATTTACACACCAGCTTTATTGATAAAAACAAGCACAGAACAAAAAGAACATAGTGCTTCGGCAGTGATTTAGCAAGACACTTATGCACACCGTAACAACCTAATGAGAATGTAGACAGACATTTAACTGTGACTCACCTGGTCCTCCTCAGAGGGCTCAGGATATGTTTCCGCTATGACTGGCAGGTCTTGGTTGGGCTGAACTTCCTCTTGTGGATTATCATTTAATGGCTGCATCAGTAAGGTGGATGGACCGGACGCTGGCGCGTTTGCTCTGGTCTCTGATGTATTTGGGCTTTGCTCAATAACAGCAACCACGTTGTCATCCTCAAAAGCTCTACATGAAAACACTGTCAGGAAATACCCTTCCAACTAGGTGACTTGGAAATTACTGCAGAACTTAACTTTAACGATTATAGTATTAGTCCGACTCACTTGTTGTCATATGTCCTTTCAATTGCAAGGTGTTCACCATGCCTGCAAGGGCCACCAAGACCTCTTAGAGCTGAACAAAGAAGCTCTTGTTAGTTAACGCCATGTTAATCTATATGTGATACATCTTATTTCAATTCGCAAACAAAAGGAAAAAATGGCAAGTCTGTGCACGGTGTGTTTTGAGATTTGTTGAAGCCTTACCCGCTCGTCCTGTAGTTATGGCTGCGGGGTCATTTTTCCGAAACAAAGAGTAGAAAGTCATCGTGATGAAAATGAATGCCAAGGAAACTCCAACTCCTACAACGATGGGGATGTCATGCTTTTCGAGGGCAGGAAACCAATTATGTGATTTCCCCTTCTCCCTAAAGGATATGAAGCACAGTGTCAAACCAACCCATTTCCTTGTGAATTCCAGTATGAGAAGAAACTTCTAGAATAATGCATTATCCACTACCTGGCATTGTCGCTGGTCCTCATGGGGGCCTTGGATGTATTTCTCTTTAATGTTTCAATGAATTCTGTGTTATTTATTTGTGATGCCTTGGTCGCTGTAAGTGACTCAGCAGACTGACTTTGGTTGGCCACCATTGAAGACCCTGTGGCCTGTGACTGTTCCTTAAAAGCCTTTGGGCTGAGAGAGAAATGCTCATGTTCTGAGTATGAAAGTCCAAATGATCCCCTAGAAATGGAATCTGAAGGTTGGGTGATTGGATCAGTTGACGTGAATCTTTTTTGTGTTCCTAGTGGTTTGGAGTAGACATTATTAGACAATGGCTGTAAAGGTTTTGAGATGTTTTTGTATGTTTGTTTTTCTCTCATGTTCATACTGCTATGATCAGTAAAGGATGCATATGAAGTTGGAGCACTGATAGAATCGGTAGGGGAGTCCTTCAGGTAAATATCTAAAGAGATGAGATGAGATGAGATGACAAAAACAACAGAAATATGAATTAATCTGTGAAATGTTGCTGATAATAAACTTGCTTATTTACACTCATTGACAAATAAAATCACCAAGAAGTTGTTGATGGTGCATGTAAGTGTTTCCAATATTAGAGCAAAAGGATAAGTTTATTGGGGAAAACTGTACAATTGAAAGAAGGCTCTAGTCGTAATTAAGTGTCATACAGGCAAGTAGCAATCAGCAAACGTTCACCAAGAGGTACACTAACCAAAAGTAGCCAATGAAGTCCTTTTATAGGGCAGCAAAGGATGCACTTTATGCTCTCTTATGTCTTATTCGATCATACCTGTAATTGTTTACATATTTGCCTGAAACAGCTGCATACCAAGTGTTGTAGCAATCCAACCCTTCTGTATGGCTGTGTGATTTTTTGTCAATGAGTATGGTTATAGATTGGCTAATTATACCTGTATCTTTATAAGGATGGAAATAGTGGTCATTTGTAGGAGTTGTAGGTTCCTCCATGTTGATTTTTGGGATCTAAAATGATTAAGTCATAAGCAAACTTAGAACATACAGCATTAAGCACTGAAAGAATCTAACACTTTAATAAACACTGAATTTACGCAACTGAATTTAAACACAACAATAGGACATATACCCATTTGCAGCACAAACAGTGATCGCACATGGAAAGCCTAAATAAAAATATATACTCACCATCACTTTATTACAATTACAGACTGTCTTTACATAGATAGTGATACAGAGATACAGTCATAATGGATAATTCTTATGGTTGGTATGGGTAGATCAGACACAATAGAGCTGCTGGGGTTTTGAACACCCTAGTGCTTCTGCTGGACTGAAAATAGTCCACCAAAAATGTTTAGCCATTATCATCCTTCACGACTTTACATCTACATGTTGTAGAAATATGGCAATGTGTATAGTGAATAAACAGTCTTAAAACTCCAGCAGCACTGCTGTCTGTTCCACTCATACCAGCACAACACACAATAACGCGAAACCAACACATCAGTGTCATTGCAGTGCCGAGAATAATCTTCCATTCATACAGTACCATAACTGTAGGGCCCCTGACCATTATAGAACAGAGTAAAGGGGACTAACACAATATGTTGTGAAACAGATGGATTACATGGTTATTGTAATAATTCTAAGTGCTTCTATATGGCTGTTATTATAGAACTACAAAGTGCTTATATATGGTAAGTGGAACTGATATGATGAAATGGACAATTAGTGTAGAAACAAAAAGGGTGTACTTAATAAACTGTCCAGCTACATGTATGAACAGTAGCAATGAGCAGTGGTTGCAATGGGATGAAAGCACAGCCTCAGTGTAATACTCACTGTAGATAACTCTTCCTCATCAGGATCAGCTTTAGGGTAAGAAAGATCAATTGAATTATAAATAATGTGCTTATAAATTAAATTAAATACACAATGTGCATGGCTATGTAATTTATTTACTATTTGTAATTTATTTACCGGGGAACACTGTTATCAAGGTCTTTCTACGATTTTGACCGATACTATTTTCAGCTGTGCAGTAATACTCTCCGGCATCTGAGTGGTGGGCATTAATGATGTGCAGGGTCTTGTTATCTGTAGGATAATATGTTGCTGAATCACTTAAAATAACCAAATCTTCATTATATGTAAAAAGAAAGACTTTCAGACCCTATACCATCAACGTGTACACGTGATGAAAGAAAGAGAGGTGTTTGACTGACACTTCTGGTCCAAGTGTAGGTCAGTGGTGGGTTTCCAACAGCTTGGCATGGTAGAGTGATGGTGGCTCCCTTGGACACGTTCACAGATACAGCAAATAGCATGATGACCGGTTTTGCTGTAAGGTAATTAAGGCATGGGTCTGAAAGAGAACTTTAAAAATGGTAGCTCTAAATGTAAGTACGATGGTACCTCAGTTCTTGACTACTCTAAACTTGTCGGAATTGGTTCTTGATGTATTCTTACTAAAAGAAATTGTCTTGGTTCTTGTTATTTACTCGGTACTCTGTTTATCATGTTTTCTTTATGATTACAATGGTTTGTATTCATAGCTAAACAAAAGAAAAACAGTACATGAATCCTGTTGGCTTTTAGGCTAAGCAGTTAGTACTGGCAGCTAGTACTCTGAGTTCACCAGTAGAGTAAGTGTCTTACTTTTCACTTTCTTTCCATAAATCAGTAAATTTCATTTACATAGAATAGATTTTTAAACATTTTATTATACACTGAGCTTTGTGTTAATTATTTTGACCAACTGTATGCTAATGTAAGTGTTAATATTCGCATAGTTTCACTATGATACAGTATAGACTATGTTAAACTCATTGTTTTGTTTAATTTATTATGGATTTATCTATTCCCGTTGTAAATCAGGTATAAATGAGGTTTTAAACATATCCCTGTCGTAAATCAGGTATACCTGTACAATATAATAATTATTATAATACAGTCGATTCCGGTTAATCCGATCGTTTTGGTCCTAATAACCGGCTGAACAAACATGCCCTATGTTACAAGACGGGACATGCTATGTAACATATTAAATGTTTATTAAACCTTTATTGTGCATTGTGTATAGGTACTCAGCATGCGACACATAATACTGTAAAAAAAAGTTCTTACTAAATTCCAGTCAACGTTTGAAGAACTAATCCAGTGTGATTTGACACGCTTTTGCTGTGGCTAAGTGGTGACTTGTGGCTTTTTTTGTAGTAAATTTAAATGTTAGGCAAATACCAATAGGTGGCAGTGGAAGGCTGGTGATAAACTTTCGGGTAGTGATGCCAGAGACGAAGAGTTTATTCACTGTTATTACATACTGTACACGTTATTTGGTTCGATTAAGCTGAATTTTGGTCCAACTAAGCAAATAACATTACACGTATATAATAGGATTTGTTTCGGTACTTTAGGATTTGGTCCGAATAAGCGGCTGGTCCCATTAACCGGTGGTCCTATTAACCGGAATCGACTGTAATAATAATTCAATTTATGAATAAGTTCCATTTATATAGCGCCTTTCACAAACTCAAGGTAGTTTTACAGCAATAATCGAATAAAGTCCTTAACACGTTTTTCACGAAAACTCTAAGTAGGTGGTGAGGAAGTGGAAAAATAGGGCTGAAACAGATGAGTTTTCATAGAAGATCTGAATTCAGAAGAGAAGATACAGTACACTAGAGTAATATAACTCCAGTAGTGTATATAATGGCTAATGCTACTTGGATTTTCTGGGTGAAATAGATTTATTAAATTTAGATAATTCCTTATGGGGAAACTTTGCTCAGTACAAATCGTTTTCGGGACTTGACATGACTTCTCGGAATGATTTCATGATGAAAACAGAAAGTACCACTGCATTTTGGTTAGTACATTTACCAGGGATTTGCAGGCTGGTGGTTTTCTTGTCCTGTCCAACAGAATTGAAAGCTGCACATGTGTAAAGACCTTCATCATAGTTTCTCACTGAAGAGATGTAAAGTGTTGCGTTTCTCACCCTGTGAACAAAGCAACCATGTTTACCATCCAGATTTTGCAACATGATTTTGCAACACTAGCAATCTACAGCATACCCCATTGTAACTTTGCCTCCTGTTCTCACAGACTGGCCCTGCTTGGACCATTCGATGGCTGGAACAGGGTGTCCTGATACCTGGCACTGAATCATCACTTCTGCTCCCACTGTTGAAATCACCGCCAGGGGCCAGATAGTCACGGTTGGAGGCACTGTTACGGTGAATGAACCGGAAAAACAAACAATGTCCCAAAATGATGCAAGGTACAGACTTTGAATTTATTCAAAGAGTAAGGTCTTGAAAATGCTCGATAACAGCTACAGGGGCGCCATAACATTTCTTATTAAAAACCTGGTGTATAACTAACCCTCACCTCAGTAATCAACAAGCAATTTGTTTTCTGTAAACAAGCAATTTAACTTGTGGGGACTGGCAAAATATTAAAAATGATTATCTTTAATGGGTCATATGGTTCCTGGAAGTATATCTAATACCTGATCACACACACTCACTAGGACACTTTAGAGACACCACCTGACCTAACATGTCTTTGGAATGTTGGAGGAATCCAAAGTGCATAGAGGATACCCATGCAGACACAGGGAGAACATACAAAACTCCACACAGGCATGGGGCAGGCTGGGACTTGAATCTGGGTCTCTGGAGATGATAGACTACATTGTTTGCTACCGAAAGTAAGTAATGTAGTAAGTAAAGGAAGTAAGACTTGCCAGTTTAGATTGCCGCTCACATGAGGAATCCATGTACTAAATAGCAAACCTGTTTTTTCATACTGTTAAATGATTTAATGCTTTATACCTAAAACATCCAGGAGGATTTTTCTCGACGATATAGCCCTTTGCAGGAAGGAATTAGATGCCCGACAAAAATACGATCCCCTGTCTGCCTCTTGTACACTGAAATGACAAGGCATACAATTAACCTTATTATCTGCAAACTAAGCATATACATTCCTTATGCCTACACGAAGTGACATGCACCTGTGGAAAAGCAGGTCTCCAGACAGCTGCATGCTGAAGTGGGGTCTGGAACGGAGAAGCCTATTGTTTTTAAACCAGGTCACATTTGCAGAGGGTCGGCTATGTGGAGGTCTGCAGGACAGAGTCACAGAGCCATCCTTCTTCACTGTCTTGTTGACAGGCTGGAGGACAAAGGTCCAGTCCATGACTATAAGGTAACAACAGAAAGTTCATTAGTTTCGTATGTATCAGTGCTACCTCTAGATAGATTTACTCTAGAAATTCTAAAATTCTGAAATGTTTTGTCTAATTTATATTGTTATATATGTTCATATTTATTGTTGCTTAATCTCATTAAATATGCAGTTCCATTGTACCTATTTGAATTGCTAATTTTGGCTTACATGAAAATTAAATATGTTAGTTACACATTTTGTGTTAGTAACACGATTAAATCTATTGAATAACCCTATTAAACTGGGGAATAATTGCCCATTCTCCCTTGTAGAGTTGTTCAAGTTCAGTTAAAGTTCATGGTGAGTGGCAATGGACTGATCCTTTCCCTTCCTTCAGCTTTTCTATCAGATTTTGTTCAGGGCTCTGACTTGGCCACTCAAGAACATTTCCTTACCCATCCTTAAGCCACTAGATTTTTGGTGGTGTGTTTAGCTGAAAGGCAAATCGCCTGCCCTCTCCTCATCAGATTTACATTTACATTTAGCAGACGTTCTTATCCAGAGCGACTTACAATTACAATCTAAGCAATTGTGGGTTAAGGACTTTGCTCAGGGACCCACCCGATGCAGAGGTGGGATTTAAACCCTAAACCTAAACTAGGCCACCACAGTCCCGGATCTGAATTCTTGGCAACACCCATTTTTCCTTCTTTTTTAAATTACCTGGTCTCAGCAAACATTTTGCTAATTCATTTCACACGAGCCTTTGTTCTTGTCTTGCTGCCTTACAGGCCAGATTTTCTAAAGCTAGTGATATTATTGGCCCATGCACAGAAAGAACAAAATTATTCATAAAGACAGATCACACCTTTCCAACCACAATGAATTCTTTGTATCAATCCTCAAGGAACAGCCAGTTGTATCCTGATGCCGATTAGCCTGGTGTGTGATCTGGAAGCTGGTTGGTTGTAAGTTTATTAAAGGTACTGATCACTAATCAAAGCCTTTAGGCACTGTAGCTCTAATTGTAACAATAACTTTCACAGTACTTAAATACATTTGAAACTAGGAATTAGAATTTATTTGATTCCAGAAGGCCGTTCAAACGGATTTGTCCAAAGTCAGAATCAAATTTCACCATAAAAAATAAAGTGAATAGGATTAATCTGTTACAGACAATCCAAATTATTTTAAGCCTGTCTTCTTGTGTAACTAATGAATAAATAATAAATAAAGCAAATGAATGTAGTCCTATAAGAGTAATCCATAGATATATGAAATAATTGAAATAGACTCCCATGGACTGATATTAAAACCTGTTTTAATCTCGGTGTGTATAAATGACTGTAAAGATGCATAGAAGTACCAGCTGGAAGAAGATAGGCTGGCTGTGATCTCTGTATCTCCTTGTCATTGTTTGCCTCACAGTAGTAGAAGCCCTCATCTTCTGGCAGAATTCTCCTGTGGAGACATTTGTCATAAGCTAGATCTAGATCTGAAAGTCTGTTTCACATTTTAATATGATATAAAGAATGTAAATTTGAGGAAAATAGGTGCAATGTAACTAAACACTATTTGATGTACTTGAAAAGATCTCTCACTCAAAAACAAGTAGCTGTCCATCATCCTGCAGGTCCCATCGAGAGGTATTGGGTAGCATTTGACCATCTTTAAACCACTGAACTTTGGAAGTAAGGAGACCTTGGACTACACAGTGCAGTGCTGCTTCCTTTTCAACAGGCACAGTAGTATTCACAGGGCCCTGTGTGATCTCCAGGCTCATGCTCTCTCCTGGAAATGAATAGCCCGGTAAAGCAACAATCCTTCTAAACCTTATGTCACAAAAACAAGAAGCATTGGTTTTATGATGTCTTGGTACACTGATAGAAACAACCAATTACATACCACCTACTGTTAGGGTGGCAATGCCACTCGCTTTGCTTATGTTCAGTAAATGATTATGAGTAACACAGACGTAACGGCCTTGGTCTGCTATAGTGACGTTGACAAGGTGCAGGGTGCTTGTGGTCTTTCCTTGACTTCCCCCTCCATACTGCCCCTGGTAAATAAACCATGTAGAAAGACAAGACTTTAATTATGTGCTTCCATTAAGTCTCTAAAGGAAATAGCAGTAACTGTTAGAGAAAATGCTGTACTGCTGCAGTTCCCACCAATAGTTCCTGCAGTTAAAACACACCCAAAAAATGGTTGCGGTCACACTAAAGCATTAATATATACTGAGCCAAAACATAGACACAACACTTGTTTTTCCTCTGAGTTTTCATGAGCTAAACTCAAAAGATCTAAGACTTGCTAAGATAAGATAATCTAAGATAAGATAATCCATCCATCTCTCAGTTGTTGCATATGAAGATGATGATTAAACAGCATGATTGTTACACATGCACTTTTGGCCGGCCACAATTAAAGACCACTTTAAAACATGCAGTATTTTGGGGTTCAGGGGGGTCTGAGAGGTCAGAGAACCAGTCAGTATCTTTTATCATTTGCCTCAAGCATTGCAACACATCTTTGCATAAAGTTGTTCAGGTTGTGAATGTTGGTCTGCTCCTCTTCAGTTCCTTTGTGAAGCTGCTGGATATTGTTAGGAACTGGAACACACTGCCATATACACTGCCCAATCATGCTCAATGCGTGACGTGTCTGGTGTGTATGCTGGCCATGCACAGAACTGGCATGTTTTCAGCTTTCAAGAATTGTGTGCAAATCGTTGTGGCATGGCATCATATGATAAATGGCACAGCAATGGCATCTGGTGGTATTTATGTGCATTCACAAGGCAATCGATAAAATGCACCTGTGTTTGTTGTCCATAACATGCACCTGCCAATACTACAACTCGACCACCACCATGGGCCACTGGATTCATAGCGTTGACATCATATGATGGGCGTACATGCAGTCAATCTGCCCTGTACAGTAAAAACCGGGATTCATCTAAAAAGCAAACACCTCTCCAACATTTGCCCAATCAAGTCAGTCATGACGAACTGCAGTCAGGTGGAAATCCTGATGAGAACGATGAGCATGCAGATGAACTTCCTTGAGATGGTTTGTGCAGAAATTCTTTAGAAATGCAAACCAATTGTTTTTAGCAGCTGTCTGGGTGGCTGGTCAGATGATTTTGGCGGTGAAGATGCTGGATGTGATCTGGTATGGTTGTCTGCAGTTGTGAGGTCAGTTGAGTGTACTGCCAAGTTTTCTGAAATGCTCAAAGGGGAAGTGCTTACTACCACAGATTTAGAGACATTTGTGAGCAATATTTGAGAGAAAAAGACAGTTTGTGTACATAGAAAAAAAATCTTAGATCTTTGAGTTCAGCTTATGAAAAATGGAAGTAAAAACAAGTGTTGTGAATTTTTTTCATTTTTGCATTTTCAGAGTGAAGAGGTGATTCTATAGTTGCCGCTTTAAAACGGCAGCAAGAGACTCTGCCATTCTAACATTTCATTAGTTTTAGATAGATTTCAGCACAAATGGCCTGACTTACACATGTATTTCTTTTAAATGTGAATTTGATAACAGGAAAGCTGTAGCTTTACACAACGTGTATGTTAAATACAGTATCTCACAACTTTGAGTACACCCCTTAAATTTTAGTATATCTTTTAGTATATCTTTTCACGGGACAACACTGAAGATATGACACTTTAATATAATGTAAGTAGTCAGTCTACAGCTTATATAACAGTGTAAATTTGCTGTGACCTCAAAATAACACACAGTCAATAATGTATAAACCACTGGCAACAAAAGTGCGGAAACCCCTAAGTAAAAGTGGTCAAAATGTGCCCATTTAGGTTAGAGGTTAAAGGAGTGGATATAGGTGTTTGAATATAAAAAATCACAGGAGTGTCTTGCATTCATAAATAATAGTTGTTACAAAGAGGTAACTGTACTTTACAGTCCAAACAAATCTCATAAATCCCCCACATGCTTGCAGGTTCTCACAAACTGCCAGCATGCGTTTGTTCATAAATGACTTGTTCTTTGAATGGATTTTAAAAACACTATGCTATTTCTCAGTAACTGAGACTGATAAATATTTGAAATCAGGTTTTCCAGTCATGCCAGCATTTCTGAACCGATAATTAACATTAAAGCATATAGTGACATCCAGTGGATTGGAAACAAATTACAAATAACACGCTGCAACTTAGATGTGATCAAACGTGGTCAAACATGCTACCTGTGTGTTTACAGAAGCTTTCAGTACCTGAATCTGAGTTCCAGTGGTAAGAGCTCTGTTGTTCTTTAGCCATGAGATGTGAGCAGGTGGCGAGCTGTCCCCTGACACACACTGGAAAAACACATCCTCACCCCTATCCACAGTCTGAGACTGAGGACTGAAGAACACGTCTTCCACATCTGCCAAATATACAGAACTGAAACTCATTCATAAAAGTACAGAAGTAAAACGTATTAATTCTAAACTAATACCTGTAATTGATTGCCTCTGTGGATTAATCTTTTCAAATTCAGTAACTCTTTAATGCCGCTGTATCCCAGAAACACAAGGTTGAAATACATCTTGGACAAGTCTATTATACACACTCACACATAAGGACAATCAAGCCCAGCCAAATCTACCTAATGACACGTGTTTACAAGGTGGATGATGCATGGACATAAAGAGAACATACTAAACTGCACAAAGTTTATTGATACATTCCACCCACATTGAACCACACCACCCAAATTGAAATTAGAATTACGCACATGCTTTGCTGACTTTGGCATGGCTTCTGATTTGATCATTCCCTTTCTTAGCACTGCAGATGTATCCTCCTAGATCTTCCTCCTTCAGCTGATTAAAGAGCAGGGACCCGTTGGCCATCTGATGAACTTGAGCCGTCAGTTCTCCATCCTGTTTCTCCCAAGACACCGGCATGTCCCTTTGGGGACTGGTGTCATATACTGCACAATGCAGCAGGAGTGGCTTGTTCAGAACTCCAACACCATCCTTGGGCTGGGTTGCAAATACTGCAGACATAAGCAAGACTAAATAAACAAACTGCTGGTTACACCTACCTTGTACTGGCACTCATTGACCATTTGATAAGTTTCACCCACCATACAAGTGCAAATTGAAGAGGAACACTTACTGGCTGTAACCAATGTTACTACACAAACATGTCAGTGGCAGCGATCGGAATACTGAATGTGTCCGACCAACATCCATTTATCCAACATCTGAATAATATAATCTGTCATTATAATATAATGTAATCATACAAATCTGTCTGATATATATAAACAGTATTTTAAAAAGTAAGTACACCCCTCACATTTTTTCATGGGGCAACACTGAAGATATGATAATGTAATACAATTAATATAATGTAAAGTAGTCAGCTACAGCTTGTATAACAGTGTAAATTTGCTGTGCCCTCAAAATAACTAAACACACAGCCATTAATGTCTAAACTACTGGCAATAAAAGTAAGTCCACCACTAAGTGAAAATGGTTAAATTGTGCCCAAAGTGTCAATATTTTGTGTAGCCACAATTATTATCCATCACTGCCTTATCTCTTTTAAGCATGGAGTTCACGAGAGCTTCACAGGTTGCCACTGGAATCCTCTTCCACTCCTCCATGATAACATCACAGAGCTGGTGGATGTTAGAGACCTTGTACTCCTCCACAGATGCTCAATAGGGTTTAGATCTGGTGACAAGCTTAATCTTTACCCTCAGTTTCATTTGCAAGGCAGTGGCCATTTTTATGATGGAATACCACCCTGCAAAGTTTCTGTAGTTTATCTTGGTCTCATCAGATTGATACATTGTGCTGACAGGATGACCCCTCGCCCCTTTAACCTCTGTAGCAATGCTGGCAGCACTCCTATGTCTATTTTCAAAATCCATCCTCTGGATGTCACGCTGAGCATGTGCACTCAACCTCCTTGGTTGACCTTCGGCCGGTTCGAAGTGGAACCTGTCCTGTTAAATCGCTGTATGGTCTTGGCCAGCGTGCTACAGCTCACTTTTAGGGTCTTGGCTATCTTTTTATGGCCTAGGACATCTTTATGTAGAGCAACAATTATTTCTTTCACATCCTCAGAGAGCTCTTTGCCATGAGGTGCCATGTTGAACTTCCAGTGGCCAGTATGAGAAAGTGTGAGACAGCGATAACACCAAATTTAACACACCTGCTCTCCATTCACACCTGAAACCCCTTATAATACTGATTAGTAACATGATACCAGTGAGGGAAAATGGCAAATTGGGCACAATTTGCCCATTTTTACTTAGAGGATATTAGGCTTGGGCGGTATGACGGTATTTCGGTATACCACGGTATTTAAATACGGTGACGGTATTGTAAAATGGTGACGATGAGAGACCGAGGCTCAAGTTTGGCTCCTTATTCACAGCTTGTGATTCATTTGGCTCCTAATTCTCCACCCTGAATCAGAGAACTGCTGTATCAGAGGGTGCGTTCACCATTCTGTATTTTATGTGCAGATGGGGTTTTGCGGACTTACAGTCATAAGGACGATGGAATTGGAACGTGCTATGTTAATTCACCACTGTGACTGTTAAGTATAAGATTTAGGTAATAAAATATTACGATGTGCCTTCAGTTTATTTCAAACGAATCGCAGGATGCGAATAAGCAGCTAGCTTCAGCCTCGTGATAAGTGGAGTGTTCAATTCAGATACAGAATATGATGGATTTGTGGGAGAAGATTGATTAAAAATAATGTGAGTGTTTTGTTAAATAGTAGAATAAAGTTAAACTTCAGGTGTTACTGTACTCTGGTGAGATACTCTATATATCAGAATCCTTGCGACACCTGCTGACAGCAAAGAGAAGCGCAGAGAAGCAAAGAGAAGCCCATAAAGTATTTTTAGTTTAAGATCATAATGCTCTTTTTCACTGATCCTTATGTACTGTTTTGTGAGATTTGGTGACTTTAGTAGCTTTATAGCCATTTTACCCTATTCCCCTTCTGAAAAGAGTGGTTTCTTGGCTGCTGCCCTTTAATAAAGACCATTCCTGATCAAGCTTTCTCAGACTCCAGATTTCAGACTCCACTTTTGTATTGTGGTTGTGAAATAAATCTAATGGTTGTATGATGGCCTAAGACTTTTGCACAGTACTATAAATAATTTCATTTGTTCCTAAAAATGTAAAGCAAACAACCCTCAAAAATCCACAACCCTAGACCATTTCGAATCTAGTATATAAATGCCCAATTTTCAGGGGTTTCGGTCACAGTGAAAGCCCAGGTTGGACACACATCCCACTTCCAGTGAACAGTTAGTTTGGAGTGTGCTGTTGCTAGGTTACATTTGGAGCATCACCATGGTTTGGCAAGTGAATGAGGCATTAGCATATGACATGTTCAGCTATCAGGGCCTTTATTATCACAGATGAAATCAAACTCTTCACACGTATGATGGTCAAAAAACAAACTTGTTCATCTCTTAATAAAACCCAGAATCTCTAGTTGTAGTTATTTTAAGGCATTTCTAGCATGAGTTAAGAGTCGCATGCATTGTCTTAGATTATGGGATTACTTTGTACATTTCGCTTGTTGGTTAATGTGTTTAGTATAATGTCAGACTCACCTAGTTCAGACTGAGAGGGAGAGATCCAGATGGAGTAAGAAAAAAGGAGCAGCCAGACTGGACAGGGCATGGGGGCAGAGATGTGGAGAGGAGACACCATGCTAGCCCTGTCCCTCTGAGCCTTTCACATGAAGACACTCATCCATACCATAGCTTCTCATCTGGACTACACAATCTGAAAAAGAAAAAAAACATGTTTTTGTCTGTTGGTACAGAAGGTGGTTTCTGAAGCACCTTTCCTGGAAACCAGGGTTTGATCTGTGCCTCTGGTTAATGCCATGTGTCCATGTTATTTTTTACTGGGAAATCTGGTCACCTCTGAAACCTGGAGTCAAGATCGAATCACAGGTCATTTAAAGCCACAAATCAGAAGAGGTTGAGACAGTATGTGAAATTCCGATCATAAGTATATGCAGTGTTTCTTACATTTACTCTAGCTTGTATTTCATTGCAGACAGTGTAACATATATTTTGTGTTTTGTCTGGTCAACTGCAATTCACTTGTATTAAACATCCATTCCTGTATTTCAGACCTGCAACACCTTCCAAAAAACCTGTGACTTTAAATCATTTTTAATGTTTTTATTCCTTAAAAAACATTTTGCCAAGGAGGATATCAAGCAAATGAATGTTTTAGGCGTTATTTTGTCCAATTTTTCCTGCAAAAAGTATAAGTTTGGTCACTTTTCTATTTCAATATTCTAGTACCTGTACTTGTAACCCTTTAGGCTTGCACACTTGCCCTTTATGCACTGAAATTTCTCCAGATCCTCGACTTGTTTAGTGATATGCACTAGGAGAAATATGCAAATCCCTTTTAATATGTATTTTGAGAATCATTGTTTTTAAACATTTAACCCCAATTTTCTGACTTTACATCTATAATCAGTTGAACTGATAAAATGGCTAATCCGTGTAAAATTAGGAGGTGGCTTTAATGTTATGGCTGTATGAAGGCAGCTAGGCTTTCGTTTCTGTTTCCCCACTATATCCCTATTTTGGTTGTGTACCACTGTCACCATTATCACAACCTGCGCTTTGTACACTACGCGCCTCTTTAGTGCCTTCAATGGACTGACCACTTTAGGACACACTGCAGCAGCCCCTCCACTCCCTGTTTGTGACATGAAAAGAACAGGGCTGCTTTGTACCTAGAGGATCAGTTAGCAGGCCTGTTAAGAAACGCTTGCTGTCTGATCATGCGGGCTTTCATAGCTTTGTGTCCAAGTAAGGCGCTCACCGACATAATGTTTTCCTAATTTGACCAATGCCAATGAAGGTGTACTGCATGCTTTAAAAAACCACTGAGGTGACCAAATATGAGGTGATGTTGTGCACATGATATTAATATCTAATAAGCCATAGATAGCCTTCTTGTATGAATCTGAATAATATTAATAACATATGCACAACAATTAATCTTTTTCAGGAGGTTTGGATAATAGAGGCACACCACCAACTCAGCAGTAGGTACTTTTCAAAAATATGGTAGAGAGTAATAATTGACTGTGGGCAGCACGGTGACTCGGTGGGTAGCACCGCTGCCTCACAACAAGAAGGTCCCGGGTTCAATCCCAGGGTGGAGCAGCTTGGGTCCTTTCTGTGTG
>JAVSBV010109915.1:0-22054 GCA_033117975.1 Parotocinclus spilosoma | reverse complement strand
TGTATGGTCACCCAAGAGTGCCAAAACACACTGACAGTGATGGGACATGGACAGGATCAGATTATCCAGCAGTTCTTATGGATCCTCTTAGTATTCATTTTGAAATATGTTTTAATTCGGAAGAGAGAAACTGGCTCAAAGTTTAAAACCACCCGTTTTCACTTCCTAACATAACGAACACTAAATAACAGCAAACATATCGGTATGGAAACTACACAAAGACAGTCTTTTCCCACAAGTCCGAACTGTTGCGGAGTTTAAACTTAAATAGAGCCTTAGAAATCATTTACAAAAGAAAAACAAACCATGCAACTCACCCTCTTTAACACTCCTTCCTCTGGCTCTGTAACTTAACGTTTAAGCACTTCTGCACGAATGTATGTGTGTGTGTGTGTGTGTGTTTAGGTGCGTACTTTGCCAGTCCGAACAACTTCCGTTCCTCGGGGGGGTGGTAAGAGCCAAACAAATTAACAAAGCGATGTACACGGCTACAAAAGTCTCTGTATTTTCAAATTTTTCCTACACAATTGTATTAAATGCAAACATCCCCTGTCTTATGAATTTACTTATTATCCTGTGTTTACGTAAAAAAAAAACTAGTTAAGGAAAACGCACCGAAAGTTTCAGGCTAATGGTACAGTCCAACACATGTTCGCTACAACGGTACCGTTTGTAAAGTGGTTTTTTTGTATAAACACAAATATGAGAATATATCACAAGTTTCAATATCATGTTCCAATATCATATTTTACTCTTTTTGTTCATTTGTAAACTATCAATTTATGCAAGAGCCTACGCCAGCAAAGCAGGTCTTAACCGCCAAATTTTAAATAACATTAACCATTTCACACAACACTAGCTATATAGCTTTTGTAAATTTTGGACACCATTATATTACTTTCTTTCCTCTTTTTCAAAATAAAAATAAGTTGAACTTTAATATGTCATTTTCAGAATTAAATACAGTTTGACCTGGGGAGCTCTGGACCCTATCTCTGGAGCCTGTGATCTCTGAATGGGGCACCAGTCCATCACAGGGCTATGTAGGGCTTACTGCAGCGTGGTGGGAATAATTTATGAGTCTGGCATGCCTGGGCCTGCACTGACTGGACATGGCTGCTGGTCCCAGTAATCCAAACCGTCTTGAACCCCTGCACCACCCAATCACTGATGCAAACAAGACAGGTGTAAATACTAAAATGTTGACTTTCTTCCCAAGATGTTTTGAATACTCTGGAATAATTACAGATCTGTTTTACTGACAGTTTTTTCCAAGCACCATTCATTCAAGTTTTTTAGAAGCACTGCAAAACTTGTGAATCCACCGTCATACTAGACATTTGCAGTACTCGTGGCTCTACAAAATACATGGTTGGTGGACTAGGATATTAGACCACTGTAACTTTGGAAGCACCATAAACAGATATGGACCTCATAAGAATAGTTGGCAAGCATTTTACATTATGTGAGCATTTTGCCCAATACATTTTTTGATTAACATTAATATTAATAATCATATAGACACTTTTGTTTACATCCCTAAATTGCATTTAAAACCCAACTTTATTCCAAGTTTAAAGGAAAAACAGACAGAGTATTCAGATAGTTTTTAGCCAAACTAACAATCCTAGCAGCCTTTTGTTTAATATTTTAAGGGTTAAATCTAGTTTTGGGAACAAACAGGTTAAAATGGTTGCTATCCGAAGTATCCTTTCGCAAACGAACACTTAAGATCCTTGTGGTAAGAACACAAAAGAGATGCAGCCGACTCTGCTTTTTGGTTACAAAAAAACAACAAGTCAAGCCACTGTTGTTTGCTGTGAAATGCGTTTGGATTTTGAATTGCAATGTTTGCATTTCTGTGGTTTAGCAGCGGATAAACTCAATCAACAGAGAAGGATGTGTGTGTGTGTGTGTGTGTGTGTTGTGGCTGATCAAATATACAAAATTCCTCTTCCAAGATGGTACAGTGTGCTTTCCAACAAACTGCAGGTGATTGGATTTAAGAATTATATTATTATTATATTTAACGCAGCCCACAGTCATTTATTTCGGTTCGGTACAGTGTTGTGTAATGCGATAAAGAATTGATAAAGAAATGCTTCAGAACACCAAAGAGATTTCGAGTGGTTAGAACCACTTAAGCTGCTGATTCTGATTTCAGGGATCTAAACAGTGTTTTGAACAAAAAATGAGGCAGCAAGGTCCAACCTAGGAATCACAGGTGTGAAACAATCCCATCTGTTTATTCAATTCTTATTAGAGCACCAGTTTGCCTGCTTGCCAGGTATCTCATTAATCTTATCTGCACTGGACTTCTGTTTTAGAAGGAACTCTTCTGGCATCATGAAATAATTCCACAGTAATTATGTGTAGCCTGTTTGTTATATTTGTTCAGACTTACTCTACACTTTATACCTGTTTAGTAATCATATTTTTATCTAAAAACTGATATTTGTCTAAATTCTATATGACATTTATTACAAAGATAAGTTTTCTATTGTTGTCCAAATGCATAAAGACAAAGAAAACAGCAATAAAAATGGGGTGCGTAATAGTGCTGTAAAAGTGCTGTGCTTTGTGGAATACTTGCCTAATACTAAATATATCATATATAATGATGTAAATTAAAGAATAGATACTATTAATTAATAGAAGCCACAGTGACCTCTTTTCTACAGTCCAGTACCCACAGCAGTCCCAAAATAATCACAAAGTCATTCAGCAGGCAAACCAGTTTACACACTTTAACACAGTTTAAGAAATTATTATAGGGTTGAGGGCCTGGCTCAAGCACCTAACAGTGGCAGATTGGCAGAGGTGAGGTCTGAACCATGGACCTTCTGGTAAGCAGATTGATCTGGATCTTAGTGGATCTAATACCATCACCACATTCTCAGTCCCTTAGACTAAAACCCTTCTAACAGTCACGTTTATCTTCACGGTTGATACGTATGAAGTCCCTTCTCTATATGAATACTCTGCATACACTTTTAGGGGAAAAGAAAACCTTGCCAGGTGACACTCTAATGTATTTTTGGGAGATGGTGTGTACAGAAATCTACAACAAGAGAGACAAACTGTTTCTAGCAATCACTGTTATAATGTCGTTTTAAAGTAAAAATTATTCCTCAGGCCATATAACCTGTTTGTTTTTCAAGTAAAAGATAGAGAAGGCTATCAGAATGGAGCCTTACACAAATACAGCAAAAATGACACACAACCCAGGCATACTCACACATCCATAGGGTGTCTTGCAGTTCCATCAGTAAAGACTGGTCCAGACTTTGGAAGTATAATAGATTTTAAACAGTCTTAGACGTAGGCAAAAGCGTGTTTGCGTCAAACGGACGCCCACTGGGTTTGGTCATGTGATTTCCTTTTGAGTAGTGACACTGGGTGAATTGCTAAGAAGGCTGCGTCACATCCTTGCACCATAGTGCTGGTCCACCAGATGCAGGTTTGTTCTGGCCCCTCAGGCAGATGGTGTGAATGCAAGCAGTGTAAGGAGTGTGTTACCCAAAGCCTTGACTATTGTCCAAAGACACTGTGGATATATGGAACCCACATTGCAAAGACTGTCTTCTGGTAAGTGAAGTTATGTGAGATATCTATAAAGATTTTATACACTACATATTGGGTGTGGGTTCAGGTCCTTCATTCTTGTGATTGGAGAGTCACAAGGTTACATAATTATGGAAATGGTTTTGGTACTGATTTTCAGCACTGCTCGGAATTTAAGTTTCGTTCAGGCCTTAACTTCCTAGAGTTGTAAATTATGTGTGGTTCTTTTTCTTCCGCAACCACCACAGGCAGAATTTCTGCAAAGGTTTGCTATATACTGTACTGTAGTGTTGTAATGCAGGGTTCCAATCTGGACCTGGAGCTTTAGTTACATTAGGTACATCATATTTTGCATTTACATTTTCCGGTTCAGGGCTTCTTACAACTGGTATAATCTTTAATTTTAAGCAGGAGGTAATGGATGGATGGATACATTTCAATGTGTACAAAAGTTTGGTTGCCTTTCCAGATGATCAGCTAATCATGTAAAGATCATACACTGTAACTTATTACTGGCTTATTTGAACTGGGAGATTTCTTTCTTTATAAACACAGCACCATGGCACAGTGGTGAGAGCTGTCAATCCCCAGTTCTGTTCCTGACCCACACGCCCCCTGGGTCGAGTTTTCATGTTCTTCCAATGTTTTTGGGGTTTTTCTCCACATTCTCCGGTTACCTCCGCATTCCAAAGACATATGTTAGGACAACTTGGATCTCTAAAAGTCTGCCAGTGTATGTTAGTGAGTATAGTGTGTTTGTATGTGTGTGTGTGTGTGTGTGGATTGCCAGTTGGATTGTCTAGGTGTAATAGACAGCTTTTGTGCATGTGCTGGTTGGGCCATAGCTCCCAAGTGGGTATAAAAAAAAACGTCTTTAGCGTTTGTTCTTCCAAAGGATTTGAACTTTTATTGCAACAAAGCCAGTGATTTGTTTAGGAGCTAAAACCTGTTAATTGAATTATTGATGGTTTTTGATTTTCTTTACATGTAAACACACTCAGTGACAGAATCTGTAACCGAGAAACAGAAATGAGCTTGCAAGAAAGGCAGTTTGAAGAATCTTTTAATATTACCATGACGGCAGCCTTCCCATACTCCCACACACAGTACTTAAGCTATAAAACATAAAGATGTGAGGAGAACATGTTCAGCAATTCGAATCGCCTGTGCATTCCATGTATGATCCCTGTATTTTGTTTATCGTTTACCAGAAGACAGCACTGCTCTATCGGAAGCCTCGATCGAGTACCACCAGACTGAAATCTATGAGCTGCTGCCCAGTACCCTGCGCAATAAGCAATATAAAGAACAGGTGGCTGAGGATGACAGGGATGACCTTCAACCACTTTACTTAGACTGGGATCCCAGGCAACCACTGAAAATGTTGCCTCTATGTATGCAGGACAAGAGGAAACTCAGGTGTGTAAGAAAGTCTCAGTATGTTATAAGTTCTTGATCAAAGCTGTTAACGTGATGCCACTGACTCTAGGCCGTTAAGGAGCCACGCCTAGAATAGTACTGTGGCCCCAGAAGACCCCCAACTTTATGCATCGGGAGCCACCTGCACCTGAGAATGGTGCAAATAAAACCCCACCTCACTAAATGTGAGATAGTAACCAT
This sequence comes from Parotocinclus spilosoma, assembly GCA_033117975.1. Lineage (NCBI taxonomy): Eukaryota > Metazoa > Chordata > Actinopteri > Siluriformes > Loricariidae > Parotocinclus > Parotocinclus spilosoma. The sequence goes on along the minus strand of JAVSBV010109915.1, from coordinate 16,870 downwards.
CCCTCTACCACAGAGCCACTAGGGTTCGGATCCCACCTCTGGCGAGGTGAGGTTTGTCAGGTACAGAATTGCATTTCAGCTCCTGGCCCCATAATCAAGACCAGGTGTTTCCTGTCACAGAAAGTCTAGCTGTGGATCCAAATTTGTTTGTAATGTTTGAGTTTCGTGTTGCCATTGCATCCCATCTTGCTCGAGGCTCTCAAGTCTCTGCTCTCCTCTGGGTAACGTGAAGATAAATATTGTTCATAAATACTTTTTTTTCTGATTATATTATAAGCTTGTGTGTCTTGTAGTTGGCCCCCAAAAAAGAAAATAACACTATCCATACTGGTAGCTAGCCTGATCAAATCCAGTGGCCATTTTTTCTCGATTTCACCCACCGTATTGGTACCATATTGGTAATACTGACTGGAGTGCTTCTGATACTATATACAGTTTGTTAGAACGGCCCATCTGTCAAACTGAACAGGAAATGTTGACACTCGCTCTCTTTACTTCCTGACAGGTTAAGTTCTCTTTATTTTAAAAGTAAGCTAGCGCAGAGGCATTAAATAAACACGTTCAAGCACCGTTTACAGTCATAAGCGTATATGCATGAGCTAGTTGAAAATCTGAAGAGGTACAGAAATTTTTGCAAATGCCGAGCGGCTTTTTATCTATATGTTTTAATTTTATGCATTAAAAAAAACATAAATAGGTCATGTATATGTCAGTTCCCATAAAGATCGTGCTAGCTTCTTATTGTTTACATTGAATAATGAATAAAATGAGGGAGTGGAGGGTTGGATCAGGCACCCCGCCCCACCCCTCCAATGAGTACATGCTCATCTGCACCATTTCAGGATAGGTAATAGGCTTGTATTTATGATCCTGAACAGAATAATGGGAGGAAGAGGGATATTAGGCAATTAAAGTTAAAATATGGGATTTAGAGACGTTGCTAATTCCAATCCCCTTTAAAAAAAAGTAGTCCCTGCAGATGAGTCATCAGTGAGGTTTTCTGGGACTGTACCATCTAATAAAATATCTACGATCAAGCAGGGACCAACGGCACCTCCAGAGATGCAAAATCAGTTACTGGGAATCATGGAGGCAGAGTCAGGGGACAGCACAGAGGCGAATGAAGGAGCATATAAAGCTGGTCATGTCCGGATTACTACCCTGGAAGCTCACCCTAAATAAAATTGAAGGTAAGATATTGGAAAAGATTTGGAAATCATGTTCTTCCCCCTCCTACTCACTTTGGCTGCAAGATGTCATGTTCTTTTTAAATCTGGAGAAAATTAAGTTTGGTTTGAGGGGCTCATCTGACAGCTTTTATAGGGGTTGGTCTTCCTTTATATCATTCTTTAAATCTTTACTATGTGTAGGTTTCTGTGAGTATGTATGTGTATACCCTATCTGCCCATGTTTTCATTTTTTGCTAACCTATTTCCCTTTTTTTCTTTAAATTATTTTGTCATACTGTTTGGAATATAGTTGTTGTTTGTTCGATCTGGTGTTAAAATTTTTTGAAAATCAATAAAATCATTCTAAAAAAAGATATTGGAAAAAATATTGGACACATTGCTATGTGACATGACATTAGACATAATGACAATATCATTCATTCATTCATTCATTCGTTATCGTCTGCTTAATTTACATGGGGTCACGGGCCAGCCGGTGTCCACCCGGCAACTCTGGGCGCAAGAGCAGGAACAACCTTAGATGGGATGCCAATCCATCGTAGGGGACACACACATACAGTCATGCACACAATCACACACTTTAGGGCCACTTTAGTAGCCGGAGTAAACCCACTCAGACACGGGGAGGACATGCAGACTCCCACCCTGTGACTTAACCTGGGACCTTCTTACCCACCGAGCCACCGTGCTGCCCTGACCATATAATGTTGTACAATAATGTAATATATTAATATCGTAATATGATCATATACTATTCCCCCTACAGGTACATATGGAGTGGGGGTGAAGGCGTTCTTTGTGTTCCTCAGATACCTGCTCTGTTTAAACCTCCTGAACTGCCTCATCATTGGCTGTGTGATGATCCCCTTTCTGTATGCTGAGGAGTCTCACACACCCTGTAAGTAGGCTTGATTGGTGTACCAGGGCTTTCTGGAGGCTCTGTTGACTTGTCTGAAGTTCTGCCTTTGATAGGGTCCAAAGTCTTCCAGAAGAACGATTCGTTTTTGGATATTTTCCTCGGATCGGTGGGCTCCATATTTATTCTTCAGTAAATATTGCATTTGTATCAACGCCAACATGTCCACGTTTTCGTCTCGCTCTTTGTCTTTTTCTAGGGTTTTTTGCAACGGTCTCCGGTTTTCTACAGGTTTTACACAAACCAATCCTCATCCAGACCATGTTTAAAGCCACCCTTCATCTTCTTTTTTGGCCTGCTCACCATACTCTTCCTCAGCCTCCTCATGATAGTTCGCAGGTCAGGCTCCTTTACTGAGTATATCTAGATAAACATCTTTACATCCTCGGAATCCTCAAACCAATCTCTTATTATTATCCAAAGTGGTACAATCTAAGCAATTGCAGTTTCCGGGCTTGTACTGCTGGGATTTGAACCCCTATAATCCAGGACCATAACCACTGCACTAACCCAGTTCCTATACTACGTGGGTAAATATTCAGCACATAGTGTAACGTGGGGGCACACATGGTCCGTACCGTTCATTACACACTTATACTTATACTTATGGTGCCAAGAAATGATCATTACAGGGACCGTTATGGCCGCTCCTGCCACTCCTGATTGGGATTTCCCCATGGGCAGATTGGTCTGTGTGACACACAGCTCGGACCAGGGGTGCCCCCACTTTTAAAGGGTGTAAAAGTGATTCACGGTATGCAAGTAAACTGCTATTACATAGTAACAGATACACGATTGTACAAGATACTTTAATATCTTTTAGATCTGAGTGTTAAATAATTAGTATATTTTTGTTTGTAGGACGGTGGTGGGCTATAAGAACACTTGGCTGTCAGGCAATCATTTTAAAATTAAAAAGAGCCATAAGGTGTTCTGTGCGTGGGATTTCTGTATCCAGGACCCCCAGGCAGCCTACCTAAAACACAGCATGATCAGAAACGAACTGAAGGTGAGCTCCTAACTCTTAGCTAGAGATATATTAGTGTAGCCAATCTTAAAGAGTATAGCTTCAGATGCGGTGTTGTCGTAGATGGACATAGAGGAGCAGAAGTATCGTCAGAAAGTCCTGGAACGTTCTCTGAAGCAGTGGATCCTCCTCTACGCCCTGCGATTTATTCTCAACTTTGTGGTGATAGTACTTCTGTTTGGGGCAATCGCTCTCATCTGGCACGCCACCTTACATTCCAAACCAGAGGTAAGAAGTAAAGCTGAATTACTGTTGGAAGCAAAACAATGAAGAAGCAAAAAGTAGAAGTCTTCCATTTTCTAGTGAGAGAAAAAACATATTTTTTGTGGAGGCACTGGCTGGCAAAGGAATAGTTTAGGCATTTGGGGAGGGGAATATTAAAGCGTCTCAGATCCAGGTGAACTTTGTCTCTCTTACCACGATGCAATTAATTGATTGTGTATTGAAAGGAAAAAAGTGAAAAACAGAAATAAATTAGAACTGTAAAAGAGCTTTATGGCTAATTTAGAGGTCTGTACGCTAGTGAATGCCTACAAACTTGATCATTCTGCAGGACGGCTGTTGCCTCCTCCCTCAAACATGGCCAAGAGTGTCTGTGTAGCACCCGGCCTGGCAGGAGGCACCACCTTGGGATTGGCCTTTTTTAGATGCTTTAAGTCAATGCACCATTGTAAAAAGCGCTATCTAAATAAAATTGAATTAGATTGAATTGAACCTAGCCAGGAACACAGCTCTCTGTCGCAGAATTGACCATTATATCGGCTGAGAACCTAATTATACTTTAATTACCCTTAAAGCTAATAAGCTTGATATAATGGCACAGTATTTTTTTTGTTATTTCCCCTGTTATATGTATTGCAAGAAAAACACAACCCTCTTATCTCAGTGTGTTCCTCTCTCTTTTTCAGACCTTTAAATACACCTGGGTTGTGAATCTCCTGCTGAGCTATCTTCCACCCATTACAATCACCCTAGTCAACTTTGTGCTGCCTCATATATTCAGTGCGATCTCAGTGTTTGAAGATTATTCCCTCACCTCCCAGCTTAATGTCACCTTAGTGCGGTGGGTCACAATGTCAATATCAATATCATTTGTAAACCACTTTATGAGACACAGTTATTTGCTAGTCTGCACCAGCATCAAAGTTATGGATCCTATGGCTTACTTAATTAAAGCTATGAATTTGGTTTGGATGTTACACCCTGATTTTCAGACTTTTCAGGCAATTAGGTGAGAAGTACAGAGACAAGTGTGTCTTGCCTACAGTCAAGCATGGTGGTGGGAATGTCATGGTTTGGGGCTGCACTGGTGTGAGGAGCTACAGTTTATTGAGGGAACCCCTGAGTGAGTCCTAAAACGTATGGTCATATACTGAAGCAGAGCATGATCCCCATGCCTTCAGAAACTGGGCCACAGGGTGGCATGACAACCCCAAACACACCTCTAAGATAAGCAGTGCCTTGCTAAAAAAAACAACTGAGTGTAAAATTCCTGCATGTCTCCAGACCTAGACCATATTGAGCATCCGTGGAACATTCTCAAATGGAAGGTGGAGGAGAGCAAGGTCTCTAACATTGTCCATGATGTCATCATGGAGGAGTGGAAGAGGATACCAGTGGCAATCTGTGAACTCCAGGACCAAAAGGGTTAAGGCAGTGCTTGAAAATAATGGTGGCTGCACAAAATAATGACACTTTGGGCACAATTTGGCCATTGTCACTTAGGGATGTATTATTTTTTGTTGGCAATTCCCAAAAATACCTCAATACAAACAACAATTTGAATTTGAACATGAATATTCTTGAATAAAGCACTAAAGGATGAGCGGCTGATATCTTTATATATACTTTCTATTTGGTACAGATTAATATGAGCTTTAGGGAGTAACTTAAAAGGAAAGTAATGGTAATGAGCAATGGGAAAGCAAAAAAATTCCCCAATATATTCAGAAAGAGGTAATTAGCTATTTGGATTACTTTTTCAAATCCCCCAATACTGGTTTTTCTATTTATTATCTGCTGTACACTGAAACAAATCTCATAATTATCTAGAACAGAAGTATCCTGCTCAAGCTTGGCACCTTAGCCGTCTATCTTTTCTTTCTCAATACCAGTAAGGAAGGGAAGGAAGGATGGGTGAGTTTTTATTATTCCACAAACCTGTTAGACTACAAAAATTAACTATGCAAATACAGGGTGAGTCAAAAATCACAGGACATGGCGTGTTCTGCGTTTTGGACTTTTCTCAAAGGCTGCTAAAACCATTGTTGAGGTTTCTTGGTCGGTTCTTCAGACGATCCCTACGTTTCTTGTCGTCCACAGTCCCGGTTTCTCTGAATTCAGTTATGAGAGATGTAACAGTGCTGTGTGAAACTGATGATCTTCCTGGGTTGTTAAAATCTGTTGCTATTATACGGCAGGTGTGTTTCCTGGACATCAGAATCATCAGTTCCATCTTCAGCTACCTGTGACCAACAACAAAAATTTTGAATGTTCTATGTTGATAACTTTTGAACCACAGTCTGCCCTGATCACAGCAATCGATTTCGGATACAATGCTGGTCTTCTTTAATATTCTACATAACCACGTTCCCATTAAAAAAAAACTAATATCAAGATGTTTATCATATTCTGAATATAGCCTAAAAGATACACCCCTTATCCATTACTTGCTGGTGTATTCAGATCTGCCATTTTCCCTTTTGGTTCTGAAATAAAAGGGTGTCCTGTGACTTTTGACTCACCCTGTAGTTTAAGAAACAAACTAGGCCAACTGCATCCTGTTTTAGTTCTATTTAAATGCTTGTGTGTGTTCTGTGTATTTATTCAGTGTGAAGAGGCAGAGTTCGGGAAGGCAATGTACAAATTAACAATATTTCACTTCCTGGCTTGCTTCTGCAACGATTTCCTGGTGGCCTTTTCTAGAAAGTACGATTCTACTTTTATTTTCATGTCCTGTATGAAATATATATCCTGTTTGTGGACTCTGTCATCTGTCTATTGCATCAATTATTATTTATTCTAATATTTTATCTGCACCAAAAGTAAAAATATCGGCGTCTTACGTTTTATATTTTCCTTCTTGCTAGGTTGTTGGTGGAGAAATGGCCATCCTCTAACTTGGCGAGGAAAGCGGGCAAGCAGGAGTTTGTGATCCCGTTACATGTTTTGGATCTGGTGTACAGTCAGACTGTGACCTGGGTGGGAGTTTTCTACTGTCCTCTGCTCCCAGCAATTAGCATGTTCAAGCTACTGATCATGTTCTACCTGAAGAAGGTATGTAGACTAAATGTGGTAGATTAGTCTAAAACTGAATCAAGCAGATTAGGACAGACTTTTTTTTAATTGCTTGTTTCGCAGATCCGCCGACGATCATATTTGAAGAATGCAAAAAAATAAAATTATTTTTTGGTATTTCTCGGATCCGCCGCGGCACCAATGGTTAAAATAATTTAAAAACATTTTTTTCCGCCCTCCGATGGAGAGCCAGCGGTTTTGTTCTGTTCATTTAATTTTTTTTTCCAGATTCACGTTAATTTAATTGTAGGTTGAATATATATATTTTTTAATAAAAATGTATTTTTATTTCTTCCTCCTTCCTTGTATTGATTCAACATAGTCCTCGAGAAATTGAAAATGAGGATTTCTTTTTCTTTTTTTTTACCTCCCTCCTCAGTAGATTCTTAAGTAGGAACATCCAAGGAACAAGCCATTAAAAAAGTCTGGCCTTAAGGTTTTAAAAAATCACAGTTGACCATATAGGGAAAGACCTTTGTTTGAAGCCAGGTCAAAGAGAGGAGACAGTTAAGTCCTAAAGTCAAGTAAATATTCAAGTGGTTAGCTGAAATAGTAAGAAACATAGTTAAGAATAATCTGAAGAAAGACACAAACATAAATAAGAATCGAATAAAGGGAAAAAATGCATATTAGAGAATGTGAGATGAATTATTGTTGAACCACCTCAGCCTCAGTTTGTTGGTTTGTAAGAAAATCCATAGAGAAAAATCTTTATAATAAATATTTTTTTTCCTTTCCTCTCAGTTCACTGTGATGCGATGTTGTGTTCCACCTCGGAGAATGTTCCGGACTTCCAGCTCGTCAGTTCTCTTCCATTTCATGTTGCTACTGGGTCTCATCATGTCTGCTGTCACGCTTTGTATCAACATCAATAGGTACATGTCAAGCAGCAGTCATTATGACTAATAATTCATTAATAAGTCTTTTGTTACAGTCGTATGTTTCTTCTCTTGCTCTCCTCAGGTTTGTCCCAGGTGGCTGTGGCCCCTTTCAGGAATACGAGACTGTGTTTAATGTTACGTATGCGTGCGTTATCACGCTCCCAGATGCTGCACAGACCACCATACGTTATGCCACATCTGAAACCGTTGCATTCGCTATCATAATGGCTGAGATGTAAGTAAAAGTGCACTGATACTACACTTCCCAGAGTTCCTTGTCTGGTCCAAATAAACAAACAAGCAAAAACATCTTAAAATACACCGAAAGTGCAAGCTGAACTTTATGTGCCAGGGGTGTCCCCACATTATTCTGTTCAAAAGCCAGCTTATTCTGTTCAAATTCTATTCAAGCTCACACAACATGCTAAACCAATTAATACTTTAATGTTCTTCGTTAGCTGCTACTAATTACTGTTAAACTATGAAGTAAACATACTGTCGTATAAATCAGGGTGTGTTAGTGTGGGGTCTTCTCAAGCTTATTCGGATTCCCTCCAAAGCTCTGTGTAAGATCACCGTGATACAGTAGGGTTAAGATACTGGTCCTGCTGAGCCAGCTGTCAAGTTTTAGTTTTTTTTCAGAAATATCTTCAGGTGAAATAATAACTTTTTAAAGCACATGCTTGTACTGAAACGGCTGTGTTCATTTGCATGTATACATGTGTGTATGTGACACACTTACTTCTGCTTTACAGTATTATTCTAACGTCATATGTGTCTCGTGGAAAAGCCAATCAGAAAACCATAGAGAATCTCAAGGACATGCTGGTTATGGTAAGTGTAATTTTAGTACTATACCCTATATATTTTATAGTACACCAAATTAGTAGTAGAGAGATTTTTGTCACTGGACCCACTTATTTCTCTTTGTCGTCGATAGTACAACAAAAATACAGTAGATGCCAGAGCCAGAGCCAGTCCTGAACTCAGGGAACTTACGATCCCGTTAAAAATGGTTTGTGTTTAGTCAAACTGCACATCTAATATAAAGGATCTTTCTCTGGATGGACTCCAGTTTTTCTTGTATTTCACTGCATGACCAGATGGCTAGCGGGGAATTAGACTCTGCCATTGACCAGTAATTTGCCAACTTATGGCTGTATTTGGCTGGCTTCACAAAGTTCTTAATTAAACGATGGAAAATAGTGCCAACACTGCCTCACAGCCAGAAGGTCCCGGGTTTAATCCCAGAGTGGAGCGGCCTGGGTTTTGTTGTGCTGAGTCTGCATGTCCTCCCTGTGTCTGCTTGGGTTTACTCCGAATACTCCAGTTTCCTCCCACAGTCCAAAGACAATTGAAACCTTCCTTGACAGATCCGTGGCTTTTAATTTGCTATACAGGCTATTTTTATTTGGACCACCAGGGGACATAAGTGTGCACTAAGCGTCTTTAAATGAACCATAGAAAACTTTAAGCATTCAGAAAGCTTTATACACCTGCTAAGAGCAAAACAAAAAACGTGTATACAAGTACTTTCACATTATAAAGGATTTAAGTAGTCATTAAACAGAATGGCCATAAACACTTCTCAATTTTGGATCTGCTGCCATCAAGCGGTCGGTAAGTGTCACTGCATGCATGAGTGTTAGAAAATTTCATGTTGTGGTCAATGGCCAAGTTACAAACGCACACAAGTATCTGTGGGACCATGAAACAGAGCCCAAGAAGAGGCTTTGAGAAACTTTTGTTGGCCTTAGACACTGTTGTGTTTTAAATAAAGGCTTAAGAGAGGAATATTTACTTTTTGTTTAATATTTTCTTTTGAATTGTGTCTTTACATTAGTCTAGCTCAGACAAGCGTTTCCTGGTCAAGCAGCACACCACATTTCTCAGAGGGAAAAAGAAGACCGTTAGAGGTACTGAAGGGGAGACCTCACTGAAAAACTAAAAAGGGTCTCCCATTATGACCTTCAAGTCTTTGGCCTACTTGCATTAGGAATATATAAGGCATTCTCATAGTTGAGAATTTTATGCAATCCCTTCTATATTGCTTACAAAAATAACATTTTTAAGCCGACTTTTTTATATTAACTATACAATCATTTCAGTTTCACCCTGATTGCTGCTGCAGAGTTGAACTATATAAGACAATGGAAGTGTTTCAGCCCAGGTTTTCAGAATGATCTGCAACTTTAAATTAAAAAAAACATGAGCAGAACATGAACATGAAGTTGCATTCTTAAATTATGTCCATCCCTGCTGAACTTTTCAGTTTTTCAACTTTGAATTTTCCACATTTGCTCACACTTACACCAAAGAAAAAGCCTCGTCTGCTAAAGCTGGGGATTTGAATTGTAACATGGGTGAAACATTGGTGTTACGTGGTACCACCAACCCACCTCCAACCCAATGAGACTTTGGAGCCTCTGGAAACGGGAACACATAGGGGCAAATGCCCAAACCTTAAATTACCAGTACCTTTCCAGTAACCAATGTCACAGTTACTACTAGTAGCTACTAGTATTTAAGAGCTGATGGACCACAGGACCAGGCCTTAATGCTGCTAGTAATCTGGAGCGTAATCCCCAAGCCGGCAGCATTAATCAAAATGAAACTGCTCTAGGTTCATGGTACTGATTGGGTCCATGTTCTGTGGTTCCCGGCACACAAAGTCCAGTTTTGTGGGATTTCTGGTATCAGAGCTTAAGGCCATGTGTGAGTCTGGGGGCGGACTCTAAGTTCTACACTGTTCACAAAAATTAGGGGATATTTCAAAATGAAATATCAGCATATTGCATAATATACAGTATAATATCAGTATAGTTTTAGTACAGCAGTGTATTTGCACTCCATAGAGTTTCTGGTTCTGTGTCTTGGAGTCTTGTTTCTCCAGATCCCCTCCTGTTTTGTACAGGGCAGGTTCTCAAGTCTTGGTGCTCCTTAGGGAGGGGGCCGATTCTCTCATGTGGTGTTACACAAGTCAGGAGCTAGTTTGCTTGGGTTTTGGTCCATAGAACTGCAACAAAGTGTCATTTACAGTTTTGACTGAGCTCTTAATGTGAGCTCTTTTTGAAATAAAAAAGCTATTTTATGTGCATTTATTGTAAAAGTGTATGTTGTATGTACAAGTATATGTTGTTGTATCATTGTGCTTTATTCAATAAACGTGTCAGTTATCAAAATGAGTATGTTTTGTGCTGCTTCTACACTAAGAGGTCAAAAAGACACAACCACTCTTTTATCTACAGCTTACACATGGCAGGGAGGAGCAGCACAGTCAGACTTTACCATCTTTTAAACACACACACACACACACACACTTATACAGAGGAACGTATGCAAATACTCAAGCCAAAGTCACAATCCCAGCTGACGAATGAGAGACTCGGGAATGAGTGGAAACCTGTTGTTACTCCTAATTTCGATCTTATGTGAGTTTGACCCTTCAAGATATTTTATCGGAGACATTATTCACACTGTAGAGTTTTAGCGTGAGGTGTCCTAACTGTCTGTTCTATATTTACGTTTTAGTTTTGGTGGGACATGTGACCAATACTGGTAAGTTCACGCTAGCGGTCAGTTTTTAGAACAACCTAGTTTAATAATCTATATTCATATTTATGCAGTTTAATGTCTTAGTGTTCCTTGAAAAAAACGTTTGCAGAAATAAACCATTGAAGATAAAGAAATCATGGAATCATTTTGTCTGACCAAATTGATTCTAAAGTTTTGGCTCCTTAAAGTTGCCACCTTTTCTGGATATAACAGCCAATCACCCTCAAGTCGGAACATTCTGGAAGTCCAATATTCTTGGTTTAGTTCCTGACACGGTGGGATTGGTTCCTCTAAATGTGTTGCACTTGTGGTTTAGATGGCTGGGCTTTCATGTTAACGTTCACTAAGATGGAATCCACCATCCTTTAGATGGAAAACAGGATTCATTAGACCAGACAACATTCTTCCATTGCTCGAAGGTCCAGTTCTGACACACAGCTGCTCAATCACTACTCTAGGTGATTTTGTGATTTTGATGGTTGAACAGAGGTTGGAATGTTGAACATTCTGATGGTTTTACGACCAGGCAGTCCCACACTTAGCAAGGGAAGCTACACTATGTACTGATATATTCATTGTAGTGTGTCTAAAATGGCCCATAGTGTGTGACTGTGTGTGTGTGTGTGTGTGTACGATTTTGAAGGACAAAGGGTTGGCATCCCATCTAGGGTTGTTCCTGCCCTTGCGCTCAGAGTTGCCAGGTGGGCACCCTCTGGCCCTTGGATTAAGTGAAAGATAATAGATGGATGGATCTAATATATGACTTTTTTCCGTGTTTCATTTAATATTGACTTTTTGTCTGTAAAAATCAGACTCAAACAAAACAGTGTGTTATTAATCTTAGTCTGCATTGTGTGCAGGTGGATCTTCTAACAGGCCAGAGCTTACCGGGCCTAGTATGGCCTACGTGAAATCCACAGTCATATTTGAATGTAAGATCTGGCCATCATCATCACCTCTGCTTATTGAGCTCATAAAGGACAGAGGTGAGGTTCTTGCCACAAACCCTGATCCACAGCAAGACAAACTATTCAACTTCGCTCTGAAGATCCACGATCTCTCAGAGGGCGAGTATTTTTGCAGAGTGACTGAAAAAGGGCAAACACTGATAAGCGACCCGGTGAACTTACAAGTAGTCGGTAAGATTGGTGGCTTGTTTTTGCATTGTAAAAATATTTTTCATAAATTATAACTGCATGTTCCTTCCTCAGTTCCAGTCCTCGGCTGTTACATAGTGCCCAAACCCACCCCGGCCATCATCTATGAGGGGGCGGGGTTCATCCTGAACTGTGAGGTCAAAAGGGGGACTCATCTTACTTACGCATGGTACCATAATACGCAGTGGGTGTCCCCGTTATCGCCGCTTTACCATGTCTCTGATAATTTGCTGAGAGTGGACACTGCTAATGAGAGCCACACTGGGCGTTACTCATGCGAGGCCAAGAACATGGTAGGGAGCAACAGCAGACATTCCAGCAGCACGGAGGTTACAGTTGTGGTGAAAAGTAAATATGATCATTTATCTGTTAAAGTGAATTTAAAGATGTGGATTTAAAGGAATACTCCAGTGTTTTTCAGTCTAAGGACTCAATGCTACAATCTTTACTCGCTATTCAGATAGACTGGTAGTATAGTCACATGATAGCGTAGTCTCACTCATACCCCAAATAAGCAACTAGGGCAACAGCTGATGAAGACCTTTCTAACATTTTTATGAACAAAGATTTCCAGACCCTTAACATTTAACCCATCCTCCTCTGGGTGAGGCCAAACAACAAGAAGAAAACAGAAAATAATGAAAAAAAAATGAAAGTTTTTCAGAAGAAAATACATGTTGTATAATGTGTAGAATATTATGAGTAGCTAAGTAAAACATTTCTGAACAAGGACACGGGATGAACAGGACATTTTTGGTCAGTGTCCATTCACTGGTCCATCTGAGGTTGTTTATGGAGACTGTGCTGAAAAACACTGAAGTACACCTTTAACGTAAAGCAAAAGAAATCAAAACATTTCAGTACAAAACAGCGTCAGTCCATGGCCAAAACCTTTTCTGTCAGACTACTTGTCAGTACCCAGGGTGTCATTCAGACTGTACCACTATGGGTCTGGTTACCATGCTAACATCAGCTGCTGGTCGGCACGTGGCACCCCACCGGTGAGGTTCCGGCTGTTGCTGGATGGCAGGAGCATTGCTGAGCATCAGGTAGATTCATTAGAAGCTTGGTTTTCTCTGCCTGTCGCTTTGGGACAGGATATGGGTGACGTGCAATGTGCTGCAGAGAGCGACGTTCAGCAGCTTCTCAGTGATCCAGTGACTCTGGAAGTAGGTGAGTAGCTTTAACTATCAGTGTTTACATGCACTTAATAATCTGGTAACTGCAGAAAATGAGAATTAATCAATAATCCGATCAGTGAGCACACATGCACTAGTATCAGTATTCAGATATGACATGATATGATGGGAAAGCTTCTGGGTTTACATGAATCAGACAGTGATCTGACTTCTACTGTGCAGCCAGATAATAATCTCACAAAAAGACAGATTATTCAAACTTCAAACCTTAAAATGAAATGATCAAATCCTCAATTACCTCCTTAATTATCTCAAGTATAGTACAGTCGATTCCCGTTAATTGGACCACCGGTTGATAAGACCAGCCGCTTATTCGGACCAAATCCTAAAGTACCGAAACAAATCCTATTACAAACGTGTAATGTTCTTCACTTATTTGGACCAAAATTCGGCTTAATCGGACAAAAGAACGTGTACAGTATGTAATACCCGTGAAGAAACTCTTCGTCTCTGGCATCACTACCCGAAAACTCCCGAGTTTCTCCCCAGCCCTCTACTGCCACCTACAGGTCTTTGCCTAACATTTCCATTTACTACAAAAAAGGAAGCCACAAGTCGCCACTTAGCCACAGCAAAAGCGTGTCAGATCACACTGTATAAGTTCTTCAAACGTTGATTGGAATTTAGTAAGAATTAGTTTTTTACAGTATTATGCTTCGCATGCTGAGTACCTATATATTGTGTTGTAGATTGTTTCGAAAAACTTGATTGCAAATTTACTTTTTAGTGAACAAAGTTGGTAAGTAACAGTAGTTCTTGTTTGCTATATGTGTAAATCGTACAATAAAGGTTTAATAAACATTTAATATGTTACATAGCACCTCCCTTCTTGTAACATAGGGCATGTTCGTTTAATCGGACCAGCCAGTTATTAGGACCAAAACCATTGCGTCTCGATGTGGTCCCATTAAACGGAATTGACTGTATTTAAGTTACATGCTTTGTTTCCACAATTTAGTTAAACTGACATCCCGTTCAGAAAGCGCTTACCCCTGCACTCTGCGTTCTCTGTGAACCCTGAACAGGAAAAGTTGGGTCAAAATGTGAGTTGACAGGATGTAGCAAATATGGAGTCAGAAAGGGGGTCAAATAAAAAAAGGGTCACTGAAATGTTGGTACTAAATCTAACGTCTAATGTCAATTATACGAAAAACACATTTAAAAGCAAGAAACGGTTGATAACAGCACTGAGAACTTGTTATGGAAATGTCTAAGAACCTTTGGTTTACGTTCTTTGTTGTTATTTTATAATTAGAAATACAGGGGTTTTTTTTGTTGCCCAATTTACAATTTATATTCTGACAAATCTATCGTAAACTTTCTGCTGAATGTGCATTTATATTTATTATAGGATTCTAATCGAAAAGCCGAATTAATGTAAGTGTACCTGTATGTTTCTTTTTTAAACTTACAAACGTACTGAAAAAAAACCAGACAAAAATAGTGTAAAAACGATTAGGCACCTCTTGAGAAGGTCGGGCTTTAGATCCCGTGACCCTGTAAATGGGGCAAACATGGTAGAAAATGTATCTTAAATTTTTTGTATTTGTTCTAAACTGTCTAAACTGTGCTACCACGTTTTTATTCAGCTTTCTCTTGTTGAACGTCATGTCATAACTGCGGGAAACGGGATTGCCATTTACATGCAGGAGTGCCTGCCAGTTACCCTCGGCTATAACTGATATTTTTATCCAGGACAAGCGATGACAGCTAGAGAAAACGGAACAAATGTCAGGTCTCATTTCATCTTACACCTGGGTCTACATGAAACGTGTACATGCTCGAAAATTAGCACTTACATAACCAACCTAGTGCTTACACACCCTGCTGAGAAACGGCTGTAATATCAGCACTGGCTTTACTTTGAGATGATTGTGTTTGACATGTGTGTTTGCGCTGAATCTATGCGTGCCTGGAGTATTTTTGGAACTGTGCGGTTCAACGTTGCCGAGCCCTTTGATTTAAAGCGCCGTTGCAGCCCAACATTAAGCCCCCTGGGTCTAAATAATCAGTGTAATGACAAGGAGGACGGAGGCTCCACCCACAAATGTTATTCTACGGCTTTCACTTGCACCCTGTGCCAAGTGTGGTAGGTCTGGCAGAAGCCCCGGTCCTTTCCGGGAATATGGAATATATGTTATTAAATGGACCATGATGAGGAGCGCACTAAGTTGGGTTAAAGTTAGGTTTGGTTGGAGCAGAAGGTTGAATGCACCTGTTTTACAGATTTTTTAAATTCCGTTTCTTACTGCAAATTGAACACAAAAACCAAATCAGAAAAAGCAGTAGTTCTTACATTTACTTTAAGCAGACAGGGGCAGCACGGGGGTTCGGTGGGGGGCATCGCTGCCTCACTGCAAAAAAGGTCCGAGTTCAATCCCAGGGTGGAGCGGCCTGGGTCATTTCTGTGTGGTGTCTGCATGTCCTCTCTGAGTCTGGGTGGGTTTACTCCAGGTACTCCGGTTTCCTTCCACAGTCCAAAGACATGCATGCTAGGTTAATCAGTGTCTCTAAAAGCTCTTGTGTGTGTGTGACAGTGTGTGTGTGTGTGTGTGTGTGTGCCCTACAATGAATTGGAGTTGTTCCTGAGTCGCCGGGTTGGCACTGGCTGGCCAGCGACCCCGTGTGGATTAAGCAGAAGATAATGGATGAATGGATGGATCATTGCTGACAGTCTAAACCCGAGAGATTTAGCCTTTTTGGTCGTATCCATTTCATTTCAACATCCATTCCTGCATTTTAGACCTGCAGCACATTCCAAAGTTGGGACGAGGGCATCTAGACTTAATACTAGATTTAGAAGCCCTGTATTATATTTAGATATTTATTTAAAAAGTAATATTACTGCACCTGGTACAAGTGGGACGGCCCATACAACTTTTAGTACTGGAAATGGAAGTGTTAGTGGACGAACTGGTATTTCTTGGAAAAGTAAAACTACAAACCTTTTATTTATTGGACGTGGAACCTTTGGTACTGGAGGACGGGTCTGTGCCTGACCAAAATCTGACACATTTCTGAAAACACATCTGTAAACATATTGAAAAGCGGTCATGTGTCAATAGGCATGTTTTGATCCCTGTGTTTATTCTGTAAGGATGTGGTAACGGCCCATGAGCGTGTCTGTCCGGCGTCCTTTTAACTGTCACCACTGCTGCATGCTTTACATAACATTCACAAAAGTTGCAGCTGGATAACCGCAATTTGCTTTCGTTTATGCTGACTTCGTACGGGACAAATATTTGTACCAGAGCAGATCTGAATCCCCCCACATTGTCCCAGTTCAGTGATTTATATATAAATTACTGTGTGATGTCCAACATGGAAAAACATGGATCACTCGAGGGTGACGCTTTTCTTAAAACGTCTAGGCGATTCAAACGTGGCGTCGCTGCGGTCTCTTGGGGGTGTGTATCTAACCGGTCGACCAGCACGGGGTCAGGATTGTAGTCTCGAGATGTTGAGAATGACTTTGAAAGCCTACAAATATCTATGAGTTGTGCTTAGAAGGGGTTTTGTAGTCTGCCTTACTGCCTTACTGTTACCACACACCAAAGCCTCCTACACCCCCCCCCCCCACACACACACACACACTCACACACAATCAAGGAGGAAGCCAGATGTGACTACAGTTCTCTGATTACAATT
>JAVSBV010109906.1:0-22055 GCA_033117975.1 Parotocinclus spilosoma | reverse complement strand
ATATATATATATATATATATATATATGTTATATCCTCCAGTGTTCTTGGGCATGATGCCCCCAAGGTTTGCACACCTTAAATTTTAAAGTGTGGGCTCTAGCTGGGCCACTCAGGATCATTTACAGAACTGTCCATAAGACTGTCATTTGGAAGTCATACGACATTCTTATAAAGTATGACGTCTTGAACACTCTGGATCAGCTTTTATAAAACCATTTAATGTAGTTTTAAATTTTAGCAGTTTGAAACTTTTTCATAAGCAGTCGTACATGAATATTCAGCTTTTCTTTTTGCATATTCAGCTTGTACAAATATTAATGTTATATTATTGCTATACGAGTTTATAAGAAGAGCCGAATGTGACTGGAGGAAATGGATGTGGTTTTTGGATTCAGTGATTCGGATGTAATGTGGAGACAATAAAATAAAGATCACGTCACCTTGTAGTCAGCAAAAGTTCTGTAGACCTGCGTTATGATTCAAATGCTTTGGTCTTGGTGTACTGGTACCATCTAGTGGCTGAATTCAGAACAGCATATTGTTATTTAATTGCATTATTACCCAATGGTTGAATACATTTTTTTTTGTTTTTCTTTTTAAGTCACAATTCAGAAAGAGGTTTAAAGAAAGTCAGAGGTTTGAGGTGTAAAACAATATATAAATTTAACCGTGTTTTACAATGAAAATAATTGCTGTGAAAGAGTGAAGAAATAAATTGACAGTTATTACATTGCAGTGAAAAACAGGAACTTATAGTATCTAACACATTTGCATAAAGTTTCGTGACATATCTTGGGAAACTGTGTACTCTCACGTTTTGATTGGGTGTCTGTCCTGGCTCTACTTCCTGTAAATACTTGCTCTAGACTGCCCAAAGATAGTCCATAATTTTTAGTTGGCAGGTAGACTTGTTCAGAATTTTTCTCTACAAATATAATTTGATAGTATTATTTTTAATAATCATAATAATATATATATTTTCAACATGTTCACAAGACCATTTGGGGTAGCCTACATTTTTCTGCTGTGTTGCTGTAATGAGAGTGAAGGTATGTAAATTGCTTATTTACAGTATGAGACAATACTTCAGTAGTTTAATAATTAAATTAAAGTGCTTAGATGAATTAGAAAACTGTGCTTTATGTTTTGCAATGCCTAAGGTTATATTATTTTAACTTATTATAGGTTAACTTATTATTATAACTTACTGGAACATCTGGTTATGTATGCTTTCCTACATCAGCGATAGAAACCACAATAAAGATCTCGTGTAGGAGGATAAGTCATTTGTTATTTCAATTTGATTTTCGATTTCAGTGAAGTGTGTTTGGAGTAATGTTTAGTACAGTAATGTTCACACAAAAATATTATTAGTATTTGGGTATGTTTCCTCCTGTTCTGTACTAAACTGGCATTGGATACACAAGGACTGGCATGAACTAGGCTCTCAAAATGTGATGATCTAGGTTATCCCAGCAAGGTTAACAACATTTAAAAGAGCATCCTTTGATGTTACTGAATGATTGGCTTAATCTGTCTTCAAGTGCCCTTGTTAATGCTCAGTGGGGTTTAGGTCAGGCAATAGTTCAGTACCATAATTGCATATGAACAAAATATTAACATCTTTTTCCACTTTTTCACATTGCATGTTGCAGCTTTGGGCTAATATAAATTCTTTAAAAAACTATGACAAAGTGAAACCACAATTTTAGAAATATTTGCAAATTTATTAAAAAGGAAAAACTAAAATACTCAATTGCAAGTATTCAGATCTTTTACTTAATACTTAGTTGAAGCAATCCAGTATTCTTGGGTATGATGCCACAAGCTTTGTACACTTGGATTAGGGGTTTTCGGCTATCATTTGTTGTTGTGGCTGTGTGCTTAGGGCATTGCCATGATCTGTGGTGAACCTTCAGCCCAGTCTAAGGTCCTAAATGCTATGGATCAGGTTTTCATTGAGACTATGTACTCCCTCAACCCCGAAAAGTCAGGCAAAGCGTATCCAAGCCACTGAAAAATACCCCCCTCGCAAAATGCTGCCACCGCCATGCTTCACTGTAGGCATGGTATTGGGCAGATAATGAGCAGTGCCTGGTTCCTCCCAGACATGACACTTAGAATTGATGCCAAAAAGGTTTAAAAAAATCTTGGTTTCATCAGATCGGATGTGCTTTGTTTGCAAACTCCAGGCTGGTTTCATGTGTCTTCTACTGAGAAGAGGCTTCTGTCTGGACTCTCTGCCAAAAAGCACAGATTGATTGAGTGCTGCAGTGATGGTTGACTTCTGGAAGTTTCTCCCATAATGATCATTGGGTTCTTGATCACAAAGTCCCTTCTCCCTAATTAAAAGGGTTGGTGGGGCAGTCAGCTCTAAGAAGGGGTCTGGTTGTCCCAAGCTTCTTCCATTTAAGGAATATGGAGGCCACTGTGGTCTTGGGAACCTTCAGTGCAGCAAAAACGTTTGTCTCCACACTTGTCTCCACACAATCCTGTATATGAGCTCTACAGGCAGTTCTTTAGTCCTCATGGCATGTTTTTTCTCTGATATGTATTCTTAGCTGTGAAATAGGTGTGTGTCTTTTATGTCCAATCACCTAAATTTATTCAGTGCACTCCAATCAAGGTGTAAAAAAATGTATTTTAACAATAGTATCCAGAGCCTTATGTCCATGCAAAAAATCTTTTTCTTAATTAATTGCAAAAAATTCAAAACTTCTGCTGTCACTTTCTCATTGTGGGGTATTGACTGCAGATTGATAGGAAAAAACTCAATATAAACTAGAGATGTGCATTCCTGCAGGAAATGTGAAAGTGATTGCAGTGCTGCATGTGAATGTCGTATGCTTCATAATTATGATTATGCATACTGTCTTTTAAAAGTTAATAGAAGAATATGCCCCCACCGTTGTTTCATCCAGATCCAGATCACCGATCCGAGACCAGTTTGGTTTTGGCTGGTTGTGGGTCCAAGATCTTGTCAGTTGTAGGTGGCTGCAAGTCCAAAACACAATTAGTTCTGGACTGTCATGAGTAAGAGAGGCAGTTCTGGTCCGTTCTGGTTGCAGGTTCGAGACCTGGTTGATTCTGGCACAGTTCCAAGACCCAGTCCTTTCAGGCAGGGCATGGGTCTGAAACCCAGTCCAAGATCCGGTCAGTTGTAGGTGGGCGCAAGTTCAAAACACTCAAAAGTTCTGGACTGTTGATTCTATCAGAGTGTAGTTCTGAGACATAGTCGTTCTGTCTAGGTGCAGGTCAGAGACAAGGTCGGTTGTGGTGTGGCGCGGGTCTGAGATGCGGTCGATTCTGGCCGAGTGTGGGCCTGAGGCCCAGTTGGTTATGACTGGGTACAAGTCCGAGACCCGGTCGGTTATGATAGGGCGCAGGTCTAAGACCCTGTGGGCTCTGGCAGTGCAATGGTCTGAGACATGGTATTCTCTGCCTGTTCGAGACTCTGTCTGTTCTAACAGGGCACGTGTCTGAGACCAAGCCAGTACTGGCAGGAAGCGGGTCTCAGACACAGTGGGATCTGGCTGGGGGTAGGTCCAAGATCCTGTTGATTCTGACAGTGTGACCTGGCACGGGTC
Source organism: Parotocinclus spilosoma (assembly GCA_033117975.1). Taxonomy (NCBI): domain Eukaryota; kingdom Metazoa; phylum Chordata; class Actinopteri; order Siluriformes; family Loricariidae; genus Parotocinclus; species Parotocinclus spilosoma. Next base: position 18,467 of record JAVSBV010109906.1, on the reverse strand, counting down.
CAAGACCCAGTTTGTTCTGACCAGGCGCAGGTCCAATGTCTAGTCAATTCTGGTAGGTCAGTTTTAGCTAGGCGAGGGTCTGAGACTGTTGATTCAGGATGGACGTGGGTCTGAGCCACAGTCAGTTCTGATCTGGAGTGGGTCCAAGTCGAGCATGAGTCTGAGATGCAGAGATTCTGGTTGGATGTAGGGTTATGACAAAAGAGCTAGGGAGCTGCTTCTTTATGTGTCTGTGCTTGTGTTTCTGTGTGTAAGAGAGAGCTACAAATGTCAGTTACAAATTTAAATAAGAACAACTGGTTTTCTGTTTATTTTAAAGGTATCAGACCTGTCTTGAGCAAAGCTTCAGGTCCCAAACAAACGTTGAAAGCTCCAAAAGTATTTATTTAAAGTATATATTCTACCCTTACCCTGTCCCAAACAAACATTGATAATTCCAAAATTATTTATCCTAACCTTTACCTGAAGGCAAAAGGGCAAAAGCAGCCCTTGATGACTGTTTTGATCCAACAATGGTGTAGATAAAGTAAAAAAATGGTCTGTGCTATGATAGTGTAAAAAGGGTTAAAAAGCAGAATTTTTTTAATCCAAGTTACAGAATTTATCATAGGATGGAAGTCTCTGACTTTGACACTTAAGCCTTTACTATCAAACTTCAAAATATCAAAAAGGTTTATGTCTACTATTTAAACTTCAAATTTAGTTTCTAGATGAAAGTATACAGACTATTTGTAAAGGAGTTGATAAAAATGAGAGAACTATGTTTTCTGTTCATTTTACCAATATCAGACCTGTCTTGCGTGAAGTTGCAGGTCCAAAACAAACGTTTGTAACTCAATACATTTTTATCATATAAATTATCTGAAAACAAAATTGTGAGCAAGAGGAGCCCTTGCTGATCGTTTTGATCTAAAATGGTGTAGATAAAATTCAAATTCCCTGAGCTATGAAAGTTTAAATAAGTGTTAATCGGACTCTATGAAGGAAAAAGTCTGACTTACTGGACTTCGATTGTCATAACTTGGAAAATAATTACTCAATCGATTATATATTTTGAGGTTTAATAGCTAAGGCTTATATCTACTATTTAAATTAAATTTAAATGGAGTTCTTAAGGTGAAAGTATACATATTTTAGGCAAAGGTGTTCATAAATTGTAGAGTGTACTTTGATCATTCTTTGATCTTTCCACTAGAGTGGGGCCATATGAAATAAATGGAGTGATTTTTGAAGAATGATACAAAGTGAAGGGAGTTTACACTTTGTAATTTTGGATGACCGGTGACATCGTGCCAGTGTCCAATCTATCCGATTTCCATGTTTATAGCTTAAAAATATTTCACGCAAAAACGCACATAGCACACTAACTCTACGACATTTTCCTTAGATATATACAATTATATATACACACTATTCCTATTCCAATATTCCAACTATTTTATTCTAATGCCTACTGCAATCACACCAAATATTAATTAGATTAAGATTGTTCTCTTTTGTTCACTCACTTTTCAATTTTCACATGACTTAATCTTTTGCAAAGTACTTTATATATATAGATAAATTAAGAAGTCCATTGCAGAGCTGAGTAGGGGTGGTAGTTTTAACCTCAGGGAATGATCTTCCAAATCATCCTCAACTCTCTCACATACAGGAAATCATGTCTGTTGGTGATGTCGAGACACTTATTTTGCCTACAACTCCTAGTGTAAACCATGTAAATAGATTTTAGGTCATTTCAGCATCTATTGATTCCAACTTAGTGTTTTTTTTTCATGTTCTATTTCTTTCAGGTGAAGATCTGACCTTGCTGAACAGAACCAATATTGCACTGGCAAATGAAACAGTCTACTTGCACTTTCAGGTCAAGATACCAGCTAACAGCACCAAAAACAAATTTTGCTGCTACCTAACTGAAAAGAAAGTATCGAAATATGAAACTGTGCTGGAAAATCCTGTGTCTGTTGAAAGTACAAAAGATGTGTATGTGAGTATTTTCATGCATAACAGCTCAGACTCGGGAGAATACTACTGCAAGTACATGGAGAAGGCAGTTTATTGGCTCATTTTTATACGAGGTGGGTAATTTTACCAACACTGCAAACAAAAAGAGTTTTACTGCAATTATTGTAGTTTTGTGGCCAACATAAATCATGAAATCACTATTTGAACAGATGATGTAAATATACTATATATATTTCTGTTTAAAGGACATTAAGCAACTACTTAAACACATCAATTAAAGACTGAACGAAAGATAATGCAGGGCTAAATCAGGGCTTTATCAGGGCTGAGTATTTGTATCTACACCGCCTCAGCATTAATCAGCATAATCTAATTAAGAAGCTGTAATAGTTTTGGAACTCTTCTGAATACTGTTAGATCTTTAGATGCATGCACAGAGATGAAAGTTAACGTCACTCTGCTGGACAATCTTCTGATGAAAGAAACATAAGAGGAGCCTGAAATTAAACCAGTAAAATGTAATTTATTCTCAGCTGCACTAGAACTGGATGAAACACTTGCTTTCTTTTACATTTTCAACGTTACTGAATACTTACCAATATACTTTTATTTAAATCACCTAGTCAACATAATAAAGTTGAGAATTATTGTGTGTACTAATTTCCATGTCATGTTTCATGAAACATTTTTTAAAGTAATTAGTTGTTACCAAATACGGATGTTGCTCTTATTCTCTCAACTAGATCTAGTATACTTTGTAGATTGAACATTTTTCTCATATAAAAATGACTAAACTGAATGTGAAACCTCTCACAATTTAACATTTAAATAAATGCTAAGACATAAAAATCATTCACTTTTCCATGTAGGTATGATGATGTTTTCAGTTCTTTAAGCGAACTAAAACATATTTTTTAGATTTTATGGCACATGTGCCAATATGGCATGTTTTAATTTTCAACAATAATGTTAATGCAAGCGTGGCATTGTGGTGCACTTTTTAGCTTTGTTGCCTCACACCTTCAGAGACCTAGGTTTGAGTCCTGGCCAGGTTAATTGGTATCTCTAATGTCCTGTGGGTGTGTATGAGCGTGTGAGTTTTCCCTTGCTGTCTGTTGCTGTCTATGCTGTTTGTTGAGAGCCAGCAATCAAACTACTCTGTCTCCGTCTTTACAACATTGTTCTACAGTAGATCCAGGAATATATATATATTTATATATATACACATATATATGCTAAAATAGTAGCACTCCAAATTAGGAGGGGTGTCCAGAAAGAATGTTTTGTCTATATAGTGTATAAGTTCATGTACTAGAACTTACACTGTTTGAAAAAAAGTGTTAATGCATCCTTACTTTAAGTGTTTTGGAAAAGTGTTCCATAATGGGGGAAAAACATAATTTCAAACTTAAGATTGACTGCATTTAAAGTTATTTCTCTGAAAGAAACAAACTATGAACTAGGCAGAAGACCCAATGTCAATTTCAAAGTATGTTCTTTTATAATATTAGTGAATGCATTTCACAGTAAATAACAACAGAATTCAGTAAAGAACATAAAACGATGTTAAATTATGAAATGTCTTGTGAAATATTGGACAGAAATTGCTTCTGCTTGTTGAGCAACACAAAACTTTCGGCACTAAAGTCACTTTAGAGAACTGGTATCTCAACCACCTCCTGCTCTTTAGTGTATTTGTCTGTCTGTCTTCCTCAGATGTGGGTTACGTGCCTGATGACGAAACAAACACTTTTGTCACCACCTTGCTTGTTGTCAGTGGACTTCTGCTACTCTTCAGCATCGCAGGATCAGGTTTTGTCTTCAAACAACACAAGGTGATATAGAAAATAAAGTAATATGTGACCATGTAACCGCCAAACTACATTAGTGAAAATATATGGCTCCTGACATAGATTATGGAATCACATTTAGAGGGCTGTTCAGCCAGCTTTTCGTACAAAACTATTGTACTAATTAAAGACAATTTTCTACATAAAGCTGTTTCCAACAAAAAAGCACCGTATTTTGTTGTCCCTCATATTTGTTTTTATAATTCCACTTCTTCTTCCAAACTGGAACACTTCAACTTCCAATCGCTATCTGCGATCAATACAGTGTAAACCGCTTAATATACAGACATGGCTCAAACCACAGAAATATTCAAACAAAAATGCCGTTTCGGACACAGCTTATGTTTCAAACACCGTTGCATAGATAATCACGCTGTGTGGTGTACTATATATTTATGGGCTTTAACTGATTTATCGTTTTAATAGATTGTTGTTGCAAAATAAATCTCCCATAGAAATGCATTCACAAAATGTTAAGATTAAAACTTCAAAACTTTATTCAGGGTTTGTATTAGCTTTTGAAGCTTAATTTGAAGTTTGCAGAAGCTTTATCCAACATTTCCAGTATTACGAAATGTACAATGAACAAAGGTTACGAAAGAAGTGTGAACAGCATCACAAACTGACCCAAACTTTCCCTGCAAACTGCACATATAGAATTACATAATTACATAATTTAATCTAATTTCTCCTGGGGGCTGCATTATTACATTTACAGTTTAAGGGGGACAAATAATACGCAAACCGCTTAATAAAATAAAGTGTGTAATAATAATTCAATGCATCTATCCAATTCTACAAAATATATTCATCTTACATATTTACCAAAGCTGAAATGATGGTGGGTAGCACCGCTGCCTCACAGCAAGAAGGTCCTGGGTTCAATCCCAGAGTGGAGCGACCTGGGTTCTTTCTGTGTGCAGACCGTGTCAACGTGGGTTTACTCTGGGTCCTCCGGTTTCCTCCCACAGTCCAAAGACATGCATTTTGGGTTAATTGTTGTCTCTAATGTGGCTAATGTGCCCAGAGTTGCCGGATTGGGCACCGGCTGGCCAGGGACCCCATGTGGATTAAGCAGAAGATAATGGATGGACGTATTTAGCATTTCCGTTTATAGCCATCAACATTTAACCATTCCATCTTGCCAGCACTACCAAATATGAGACAAATCAATTTCTGAATTCTGAAACTCAAAAAAGCATGCTTAAATAAAATTCTACCATTTTAATAAGAACACATTGACCATTTTTAGTGGTGTACAACAAAACGCTTCTTAGTGTAAAATGCAAAGAAATTCCAAAACTCATGCCATAGGTTGTCTAAATGTATATAACAACACCACTGTTCCTGCTGCTCAGCTGTACGCAATGCTCAGGTTTAGGATTTTCTATAGGCCACTCTAAACCATTTGGGACTGGAAACAACCTGCAGGCAACCTGTTTTGCACCCATGAATTAAAAAAAAAAAAGCTACAAGCATTATGCCATAAATCGCATTTCTATGCGTAAGTACAAGCATGCATAGTGACAAAGTATACTTTTAATGTCAACCAAGATTTGATCTGAACACAGTGTTTGATTACATTACTTTTTCCAGGTCCAGTTGCCTTGTGGAGGGGATGATAATGGATCAAAAAAACAAAAAGGAAAGACTAATGCAGATGTGAAGGAAGAGAACCACACTACTGAATCAGTGTACACAGTGAGTCATTTTTTTTACGTCATCTTCTTATTGTTTAGCTATACTATATATATATATATATATCAATCTTTATTTCAAGTTTCAGATTATATGATATGGATACCTTTAATATTTTTTAAATAACTGTGTTTTCATAAAAATATCAAATCAAATCAAATCACACTATGTTCTTGTCATAACAATGTGATCATTCAGAGTGCAGTGTTACCCATGTGAGGCCACATAGTCAGTAAAGACAGTTATGGAGAACAGGAATTCACATTTTTTAAATCTGCTGGATCAGCACCATCATTTTCAGCTTGCTAAGCTAAATGCTTCCCCTTCAAAATGGCTTGAAGCAGCTAAATGATCTGTACAGACTGTCTTAATTTTACAAAATTAATCATATATGAAACAGATTTCAAAAACCAAACAATAAGAACTCCATTTCTTTTATCTCTTTTATCATATACATGTAATGCATAAGAGATATAATGGTATTCCTCTTTGAGTTATATATTTAAGTTCATTAAAATGTGGAAATTAAATTCAATTTAATTTATATAGCGCTTTTTACAACGTAGCATTGTCTCAAAGCAGCTTTACTATATTATTAACATTCACAATGAGAATATGTACCATAGTGTCTATATATTCGCCATATATTTGCAAGAGAAAAGAATCAGGGTCAGAACAGGAATAGGTTATTAACCAGAACCAAGCACCATAGTAAATAAAGAACAGAAACCAATTTAGAATGATAAAAACGAATGTCCAAAGCAAGACAGCATCCACAAAGAGTACTTAAGTTCAAGGCAAGTATCAAGTAGAGTTTCAAACCAGGACAAAGCATGAACACAAATTTAACCACTGCACTTACATGCAAGCTCAAAAGCAGCACATTCAGTCATTCAAAAGCAGACAAAGTCATTTCAGTGACCTTTTACATGCTTAGGCTCACGGGACTTTTCTCCACATAGATTGGACTAAAAAAACATAATAAATTAGACCCCCACCTACCCGCTCATCCAAGAGGGTTCACAAGATCGCTAAGAAGTTTAGGTCACAGAGCTGCAGAAGGAAATGAAAGGACTACAGCAAGAGCCAGCGAGAGCATATTTCCTCAACATGTTTTCATGACACATACTTTTTTATCTGGTAAAGAAAGCACATAATTGATTAAACTAGGTTTTTATTTCTTTGCAAAGACCAGTATCTAAGTCTAAAGAGAAGACCTAGACGATGCCAGAACCTCCTCTCTGAGATGACATGTTTGAAAACAGGTTTTTCTGTAGTAACATTGTTTCATATACCACTGATAAGCTAAAAGCATTTCCAATCATAAGAAAGATTGTGTCAATCCTGCAGTAAACAGACATGGAACGGACATAATCAAAATCTGGCTTATCCCTGCCTTAGTTTGAGGTATTTGTAAATGTATGAATATTGCCTCCAGATATCAAGTGGCTGCACAAGAAAGTATCTTATGCACATACACTGACAAAAGCTAAAGTACGAATATAGAAATGTCAGATTGCTGCAAAACCCAGGATGCAGGCGGATATGTAGATGATTACAGGTGTGGTCTGATTAGACACTGGATTTTGCCACAAGAGAGCATAAACGTGCTTCAGCTGCTCTCTATATGTTTGCGTAGTATACTTCTTGGTATGTTCAGAGCATTTTGCCCAGCTGACAGATTAAGAGAGATCAGGATAGCCATTTTGACAAATTGCCAGCCATCTAATCCATTCTGAACTAGCTGTTGGGAGCTGGAGAAGTGGTTTAATGGGGACATGCGCACTAGGTGGTCTTTACAGCCCAGACAGACCACCACTACGGAGGGTCATCTTATCCACAGACAAGCAAAACAGCTCCCACAGTTTCACCACATAGACACAGGTGGCACCTTCACTACATAAGTTTTTAATCCAGTCACTACATCAGCTAACTTTCAAATTTTACTACCGATAATAAGATATTTTATTAAATGCTGATTAAATACATAATGAAATATCCACTAGTGCATCAACGAGTTTTTGTTTGTTGTTGTTGTTTTTGGGTCTTTTTTTCATTTTGGTAAGTAATTTTTAACAGACATTCAAATAATGTATGTCTTGGAATGACACAAGTATTCAGGTTTACCCACTCACACAGACACCTTCTGTCTTAAATATAATGTAACACAGTAAAGAGGTGTGGCATTACAATGTAAGGTATTACGCTGTAAATGTGTAGACAGCAGGATTGAAAGGAAAACAATTAAGTTAATTAACAATGAAAAATCTACAATGAAATGAAAAAGCTATATTTAATTTAAAAGAGCTAATACTGTATGTTTAATGTGGGGTAATATTGGGACAAGAGGGCATTCAACAGGTTTCCCTCAAAGCTCCACTATCTGAATTAACAAATCACTGCTTCTATAATAACTGTCTGAAAACAGTTAGAGTTAAAGACTGAGCAGCACTAGTATTTGTTTGCATAAAGCCAGTAAAGACAAAAGGTTGCTTCAATAGCAGCTTGCAGTGGTGATCATTTAGTCATACAACTCACAATGTTGACTTTCTTGACAAAACTTGCTGTCTAACATTGTGCTTCTGTGCACAACATGATGCAGTGACTGGAGTTTTTAGTTAACTTTAGATGTTACATCTCAAGACTGAATAATCCTATATAATGTATCTCCCAAACCACTTTTGCTCATGCTGAGCACTTTTTTACAGCCAGTAATTATTATAATTATTTGAAACTAACCTGCTGGAAGTTATTATTAGTGCTTAATTTAGGAAAATTCTGTTTTTTTTATCTCAGTAAAAATACCTCCATGTGCTATGCCTATAGTATTACTGTCCCAGGGTTTTAACCATATCCCACAATTGCTTGGATTGTAAGACTGTCTCAATCGCTCTGGATAAGAATATCTGCTAAATTACAAATATGTACACAAACAAAATGGAGATGTGCCATCGAACCGAAGTGCCAAAAGAAAAGGGCCAACTTCACTGAACATTCATTTTTGCCAAAATACATTCACAGATCTAGTAGACATCCTTATCAACAATGAACAATGTGCAACTGAAACGATCTTTTGAGGCACAATCCAAGCAACTGTTTAATGGTTCAACAGTTTTCTGCTTGGCAGAGCTGATATTTAAATCCCCACAGATATAAACAATAGTCCAGTATCCTAACCCTTTCTCTGTCCATACAGAGATCTGTTTGTGTACTGCATTCTCAGTTTCTTTGTATTTAAAAGAAAAAAAACATAAAAAAAACAATGAAATGCCAAGTGCTTGTGAGATAGACTTTGTGATAATGACCGGTAAATCAGTGACTCAAAGTAGTAGTATAGTGTAGTGTAAAGTAGTATAAAATAGTAGAGTGAAGTGATGTTAAAGCAAAATGTCAAAGCAAAGTGCCAATAAAGGATGTGGCTTCACTTTTCATCTTTGTTATTATCAATAGTCTTCTGGTACAGTGTATTTTTAGTAGCGGTGCAGCATTTGGAGTAGTCCAGACAGACACTGTCTGTATCCTCATTTGAGAGTTCCTCTATTTGATCATGATCTTTTGTTTTCCTCTTGTTTTTGCTGCAGCTGGTGAATTTGTGTAAACTTTGTGTATCTTAAGGTGATGCCTATATTATTAATTGACCTCAGTGTGATTGTTTGCTCTGTCCTAAATGATAATATTTTCTTTCAACTTTTGTAGTTCTGTCCCTGAACTACTTTTGTAGTTCAGTTCCATTTCTTTTGTAAATGCTGCCTTTATAACACAATATATGCAGTATTAGCAAAGTTAACTATGCTGGATATAATCATACTAAGACAATCACTATACGTTTTCTTTTGGACATACTGGATGCTGGTATTGTCAGTACAGTTGTCACCAGCAAGGTATGCCCATGCCATGTGCACATATGTTTAACCAACTTATCAAGCAAATTTTGCCAGCATAGCCAGAAAGGTTTACCTGTACCACTGAACAAACACTACCTGCATACAAATATCCACCCAGTGTCATTTCTGGCCAAAACACCACATATGCTGTTATCTAATGTAACCTTATGAGCAACCTTACTATTTTTTTATAATTTTGTGTTTGGTCAAACAGTGTTTTGTAACTAAAATCCCTGCACACTTTCAGTTTCTAGGCAACTATCTTCTTAGGCCTGAGATCAATTTCAGACTCTGAAACCAATGAGACCAATCTAGAAGTAGAGCCAAAAGCTTTTATACTTGCAGGACTTGTGTTCTGTGAGTTCCAGGCAGTGTTGCCAGATCTCACAAGAGAAATAAGCAACCAACTCTGTACAGATAATCTCAAAACAAGCAATTTTGCTCTGAAAACAAACAAACAAGCCACAATGTCATATGCAACTAATTTAAATATATTGCTACTTGTAAGTTTACATTTTTCCTTTTAGTTTGAAGATGTTGAACAAAGGCAACTGGCCAATAAAAAATGAGGAAGGGATAAAATGATCTAAGAATCGCGAAAGCACTGTACTGCACGAGCATGCAGCTTTGTTGAGCAGTACGTACTGGATCGAATGTAATCTTTACTGTCTAATTGTGCCATTTCAGAGGTAGCAGCAGTTTTGATTTGAAGGGAGAGCGGGTTGTGGACGGAATTTACAACAGGACAAACTAGCAGTTTCACATTATTAGACCGGTATAGCAATTAGGGAGCAAGCCCAAATAAGTAACTACACTTAAAAAAAAACAGCAGCAAGAGACTACCAGCATGAACAGCGGCTTTACAGAAAAGTAAGCCTAAAATTGCTTATAATTAGCGGAGTTGGTAACTGTGGCAAAAAGGTGCAGTCGTTGTCTAGATTTTAACAGGAACCAAAGCGTGTGTCTTTTCCCCCTCTGCTGGCCAAACTGGGCATAGCGTGGCATTAGGCTTCACATTGTTAATAATTTGTGTGCATTTATTATTTTATTTTTGAATGGCTGTAAATATAAACTGAACTAAGACACAATTTTGTGCCTGTGAGCTGGAACCTGTTGCCTTCTTTTAGACACTAATTAACCTAATGCATGTCATTGGAAGATACAGGAATACCTAGACGAGACCCAAGCGCACAGTGAGAACATACAAATAACATGCTACCCACTGTTGCACCGTAACACCTGGAAATGCATTAGTGGAATAAAAATGACTTTTTTTTCGATGACTTTTTTAAAAATCTGGAATAAAAATGACCTCACTTATTCTCACAGGCACTGGGACCAAGACAAGTCTCTATTTATGATGTACTGAATGTAGACAACGTAAGAAAAGAAAGCACAGAGAAGCGGAACCAAAAGGAAAAGGTTTGGCTATAGTCAAAGATTGACTTTGCAAATGTGAAAATGATCGCTGTAATGTAATATTCTTGTATTCTTGTATTGTTTCTCTTTCAGACAAAGACTTCTCCAGCGGTGGAAGGGAATTTTGAATGTGTCTATGAAAACTATTAATTGCATACTAATGTGTATGTTACTAATGTGTTTTTTGTGTATATAAAATCTGTCACTATAACATTTAGATTACGCTGAAAACTGTTTTCCAAATGTACAGCTTTTTGTTAATGTTTAACATACTTTTTTACAATTCACATGTGTGTCAAGACTTTGTTTGGCTAATTTTGTGTCTGAAATAACTATGTAAATGCTATGAAAAATACAAACATTGTATAACATCCTTGTCTGGGGCACATGTGACAACCCTTAGCCCTAGTCCCTACTTCAAGGGGCACTGAAGAACCTGCCCCTGGTAAATCCAGGTCCAGGTCACATCTGCCATCTGGTTTACTATCTGCCTCTGGAAGTTTGAGGCTTGAGATGCAATAGTTGTGTTCCATTGTGATGTACAGGATCTCACATAAGTGAGTACCCTCTTCACATTTTTGTAACTATTTTATTATATTTTTTATGGAACAACACTGAACACTTTGATATTACGTAAACTAGTCAGTTTACTGCTTGTACTGTATACCAGTGTAAATTTGAACTGCACTGCTCAAACTAACTGAACACACAGCCATGAATGTCTAAGCCACTGGCAGCAAAGATGAGTACACCCCTAAGTGAAAATGGCAAAAAGTGGATTTTCCTCACTGGTATCACGTGACTCTTTAGTGTTACAAGGTGTCAGGTGTGAATAGGGAGCAGGTGTGCTAAATTTAGTGTTATCCCTCTCACACTCTCTCTTACTGGTTAATGGAAGATCAACATGCCACCTCATGGCAAAAACTCTCTAGGGATCTGAGAAAATAATTGTTGTTCTAAATAAAAATGGCCTAGGCTATAAGAAGATTGCCAGCACCCTGAAAGTGAGCTGCAGGATGGTAGCCAAGACCATACAGCGGTTTAACAAGACATGTTCCACTCAGAAGAGACCTCCCCATGGTCGACCAAAAAAGTTGAATGCAAATGCTCAGCATAATTTACAGAGGATGGCATTTGAAAATAGACTTAGAAATGCCGGCAGCATTGCTGCAGAGGTTAAAGGGGTGGGGGGTCAGCCTGTCAGTGCTCAGACCATATGGTTCAGACTGTATCTAAGTACTCTGCATACTCTGCACTTAGGGCACAATATAGACATTTTCATTTAGGGGTGTACTCACTTTTGTCGCCAGCAGTTTAGACATTAATTACTTATTTTGAGGGAACGGCAAATTTACACTGTTATACAAGCTGTAGTCTGACTTTGTATCAAAGTGTCATACATTTTTTTACATCTTCAGTGTAGTTCTATGAAAAGGTGTAATAAAATCATTACAAAAATGTGAGGGTTGTACTCTCTTTTGTGGAATACTGTACCTGTGTCTAATGGCTGTATCAGTGACAGATCTCTCTTTAAAAGAGAGAAAGAGAAAATTCAGTAAAAAGCAATAAAGCAAAGTTTTTTATCCCGTTAGTAACTGAAAAATACAGAACACATAGCAAGATGCTGGTCCTTTACAAAGTATTATAGTAGTATAATGAGTTATGCAGTCATAAGTCATCATATTATACAGTGATAAATCTGTTATCTTATAAACAATTTATTCCCATTTATTTCACTTTAGGCTAAACCATGCATTAATATGTTACGGTAGGTGTCATTTCCGCCAGTTGCACCTAGTTAACCAACAGAGGAAAACTCACATTTGAATATTTGGATTCTGTAAAATAGTGAATTTTGGTCAAATGTTGCCATAGGAACCAACTTAACTTCCGTCAAAGCTGCTGTTGCTAGCAACAGTTAACAGTAGTCTAGGTTTTTTGTTGCTAATGGTAAATTTCCCTGGCCACACCCAGGCCTGATTATTGTCACACCTGTTCTTAATCAAGACATCACTTAAATAGGACCTGCCTGACAAATTAAAGTCCACCAAAAGATCTTTAAAAGCTACACATCATGCTGAGATCCAAAGAAATTCAGGAGCAATGGAGAAAGAAAGTAATTGAGAATTATCAGTCTGGAAAGGGTTATAAAGACATTTCCAAAGCTTTTGTGATAACGATTCATATTCGGCGATACATTTCAACAACATACAATTGCAACAAAATATATTTTATACTTTAAAATGCCTTGCCCCATGTCATTTTAACGTTCCTCGTACTCAGCTACGTGCTCCTGCTTGAGGTGGTGAAACAGATTACATTTGTTGTTACAGACCTTTTGCATAGCTTACGTATCACTGTAGTCTCACCGCCACACTACCTTTTTGAGACAAACTCCACCACCACACAACCCACTTTCTGCCATATCAGAGCTCTTGAAAGCAGTTACATTTTATTATTTATGGGGCTTCAGTGCCCCATAATTAAATTCCTCTAACTGGATTCAGTAGGACTACTTTTACAACAATGCAAGGTGGTTTACAATATATCTTTTTTCCTAAATGTATTTACTTTGTACTACCTAAATTACTACATGAATACAGATGATTTTGTGGGCATTTTCTTCCAGACCGTGTTACTTTCTCTGTTGACCAGTTACATATTCTTGGTGTAATTCTTATTTCCTAATTTTTAATTGATGCCCATACTTAAAACATGTTTTTCACCCTTTACCACCCTGTAGTTGAACCATTTAAGCCATTAATACATACAGTATAGACTGAGAAATACTGCGTTTCTGTTCTGTTTGGGTTCCCTCTCTATAGCCTAAAGAGGATTCAATATACCCAGAATTCAGCAACCAGGGACACATGCACACCAGATCCTCTGAGCATATAACTTTTATGCTTAAGCACCTGCACTGGCTTCTGGTCCTGGCTTCTGGGCTGACTCATTCTTACCTCTTTAACTTGACTGCTTTATTTTTACTAGATTTATAATTTAACAAATTAATTGTAATTTTGTGTTGTTTATTGGTTTATGACACTTTTAATTGTTTTTTTTTTTAACTTACTGCAACCAAACATAACATGTTTTCATGTTCTTGTGACATTAATAATCTCAAAAGGTGCTTAGAATTAAATATTATTATTATTATTATTATTATTATTATTATTATTATACTGCATGTGTTTGTATTTACACACAATGTTAACATTTAGCAGAAATTAGACTTATGAAACTTGTATTGCTGTTTTATTGTATTACATTGTAGGACATCTGGGTTCAGACCCAGGTAAGGGGAAAAACTGACTTTAAACACTGGAAGCATTGGCATCGTAACATGTTCATCAAAGGAGAAGATCCTAAAAAAGAAAATATAATGAACGTTTGTGAAAGGCTTAGAATTTTGAATGGAATTGAATTTATAAAATAGCTGTTCAGATGTCCTCCGGCTAGTGGACAGAATAGTGGCCTCAATTGTATTACAACATTCATACGTTATATAATTTTTTTAAATAGCAGAAATCAAATATGAACCTGGTTGCTGGTTTGTAGCTGGTTAGACCATATAATCCCAGTTTGTAGGTTGTTTCTACCTGGTAGGTGGTTTGTAGCTGGTTAGACCATCTAATCCCAGATTGTAGGTTGTTTCTACCTGGTCGCTGGTTTGTAGCTGGTTAGACCATCTAATCCCAGCTTGTAGGTGGTTTCTACCCGGTCGGTGGTTTGTAGCTGGTTAGCCCATCTAATCCCAGCTTGTAGGTGGTTTGTACCTGTAGCTGTTTTTTAGCTGGTTAGACTAACCTGACTATCCAGCTTTGTCCATCCCAGCTGAGATGGTCTAGCTGGTCATCCAACCCCGACCAGCTGATCTAGGTGGTCCACCAGCTCTAACCAGCTTGACCAAGATGGCCAACCAGCTTGACCATCTTAAAATCCAAGATGTTTTTTCCAGCAAACTATAGCTATATTCCCTCATTTGTTATGAACACAATTATGCTTCACAAACAATACTCCGTGACGAGTGAAAAATGTGTATTCTTTTGTGACAAAGCTGTATTAATACTGTATCATGTACGATAAGCGAGATCTCATCCAATCAGAATACACCACCGCTGATCTGTAACCAATAGGAACACAGTGGATCCGGTTAACTAATATCAACAATGGCGACCGAGGGTGATTTTCTGATGCGCTATCGAGCGGTGTCGAACAAGCTTAAAAAGTAAGGATTATCTGTTGTGAACTATTCGTTTGAAACAGAACTATAACAACATTACAACATGTACTTCTTACTGCATATACTAAGTCCTAACAGTTACAGTAAAATGTAGCTAATATACAGATAGCTTATAGCTAGTTGCCTGGCTATACCTATACCTTTTAATAAATTAATATATTATACCATATGTATACAGCATTTACAGCAGATGCACTGTATTTACTGTTCGCACTTTTGCACCTGTTAGGTTTGGAAGTTGTGTAGTTAAATACTTATGTAATAAGTGTCATTATATTACTACAAGTCTAAGTAACGTCTAGATAGTATAGATACGTATCTGGCTTTTGGCTAGCATATCTGACAGACAGCGCCTTAGGCTATTGTGTATTAGTTCTTATTTATGTATTTATGTATTAGTTCTTATTGTGTATAAGTTCTTATTTAAGTTCTTCGCTTAACGGCTTTAATATTTTGTCAAATTACACATTATACGATGTGGACATTGTCCAAACCGCATATTCACATACAAAAATCTGTATGGTATACTGTAGTGTACCGGTATCGACCACTTAGCCAAGATAGTTATGTACAGAGTTTCACATACTGGGCATTTATTTATTATTATTATTATTATTATTATTTCATATCAGCATTGACTGTCACGTATTGATTTTCCATTTAATACTATTTAAAAAGGTGTAAAGCTGGATTTAGAACATTCCACACCACTTGTATTTTAGTTGTTTTTGCATGGTCTAATTTTTTCTTCTTACAGGCGTTTTCTTCGGAAGCCCAATGTTGCAGAAGCAAGCGAACAGTTTGGTGAGTTATGTTATTAAATATGTTTCGAAGTGTCAGAACCACAGCCTGGGCCTCTGTAACTACTGATCTGTTTCTCTCTAGGTCAGTTAGCCAAAGAGCTAAGGCAGCAGGACTGTCTGCAGTATGCAGCCTTCTGTAACCTGGCTATGGCTCGGTGAGTGCTTATAGAAAGGTGATAGGTACTGTGTTTAGCTGACATAGTTATCCAGAGCTATAATTAATCAATAGCACCTTGGTGGAGCTAGGAATCGAGCTTATAACCTTCTGAACATGGAGCCACTAACGCTGCATTCATGCTTGATAATGAAGTTGTACTCACATGGATCCTGGTTGCTTTGAACCACACCAGAGCATGAGGTCAGGACTTTAGGTTCCCTGCTGCACCTGAGCACAGAGCACTCGAGCACGAGACGTGCTCGCGTAGCACAATGGACTTAATGATTTTGTTTAATTTGGGTGTTTCTTGGACTTGTTTTGGTTGCACTGAAACACAGTGCTATTATACATCAAAGAAATACATTCATTTATACAATGCAGTGATTTCGACTTTATGTGCTGAAAATGATTTTTAAGATGGTCCACAAGCCCATTGATCAAGTAATCTGAATAATCACGCTAGTCAAATAAACTGGGGCTTAAGCCAGAGCTGTGCTATCTAAAACTGCATTCTCAGCTAGGAAGTTCAAATAGAGCAGCTGATGGGGAAATCTTGAAAGAAAAAAAAGACTTAATAAACCAGCCTTATGAGAGCATGACCATAAATATGCTTATCTTTTCAGTTTCCAGCTTATATGTTTACATCCTTCTTTTCCAGGTGTGAGCAGACTCTTTACAATGCCCCAGGTGAGGCACTGGCTCTGACTGATGCTGCCCGACTTTTTCTAGCTTCTGAGCAGGCAATCCAAGGGCTTCAAGCTCCAGGCTTTGATGAGCATTTGCAGGCTGCGCTCAATTGTTATAGCTTTGCCATTAAGGTACCATTTATGTTTTGCTAATATTTTTTTATTGCTAACTCTCCACTGCTCTACATAAGACTGTCTTCATTTGACAATTCCAACTGTTTACAGGTCTATATTGAGATGAATCAACCAGTCATGGCTGCCAGTCTTTCGCTTGAACTTGGAAAAGCTCTCAAGGTAAGAATCCTCAGCCAGGCATGTGTAAAGCAGTTTGTTACTGAAACAGATACAATATTAGTGTTTTGTGTGTGTAGGAGATGAATAGGCCTGGAGAGGCTATAGTTCACTTTCAGAGAGCTGCTGAGCTTCAGTCTCAGATGCCTATAGAAGCCCTGCTGTCTCTAGAAGAAATGGCTTCATGTAAAATACTGACCCGTGAGTGATGCTATAGGCAAAAGAACACATAAATTTGATTCATCTATTTTGTCTGTCACCAAATTTCCTCTAAACTATTATTAGCAATGTATTTAAAACTAAATCGGAAGCACTCCCACTTCCATCATCTGTGTTCATGTCATGTGTTCTTGTTAGGTGACTACGATGGGGCACTGGCTGTCCTTTCAGAAATGCAGGTCATGTGTCAGGAGAGAGGGCTGCAGCTTCCTGGCACAAACACCCCTGTTGGTAAGAAATGATTGATTCTTTATTTGGTCTGTATATATGTACTTGATTTCATACAGGAGACTGTTTGAATCTCACTAAAATTCAGTGGAACATTGAAATTCAAACTTCACTGGTTCCAGAAGGCTATTTGAAGTTGGAACAAATTTACCCATAAGAATTAATAAAAGATAAGATAAAATGAATTGATTCTTGACCACCAAATAATTGTTTATGCTTTTGTTCATTCATGTATTTAGGATTAAAAGCATGAATTAAGCAAAGGTATGTAATACAATGCACAATTAAAGATATAAAATAATTGAAATATGAAATAAGTGATACTATAAAATGAAACTCTTTAGATTTTGAAGCAAACTCAGTTTTGACTCGTCTTATCACTGGGACAGTGGCGGCAAGACTGAGGGTGTGTCTGAAATCACACCCATAGACTGATACAATAATAAAATGTTATACTATGCCTATTTCTTCTTTATCTTATGGGTTTAATGGCAGTTGGCATACCGTATTGGTGCAATATTGCCACCGACTAGACTGGATTACATGCATTGTGGGGTTTTTTAGGCTCGAACCATAATTTAATGCTCTATTTATGGAACTGATGTTTGCAGTTGGAATATTTGTTCAAATTTGGGGGCAAATAAAAGGGACTGTCCGATGTCCAAACGGTTTTTGTGAAGAGGTGTTTGATATCTGAGATTCCATTAGGCATGCAGACTGCCTCTGTGCTGAGAATGTCCCATTACAATTATCTGGTTACCTGTTTTTTTCTGGTGAACTTGTTTAATGAAAAAGTGTTCATAGCAAATGATGGGCTGCAGTCAGTGATTGTATACAGATGTTCACAGACTGAAAACATTGAAAACATGAACACATTCAGCACCGGACATTAGAAAACAGGAAATTTATCTTTTATAAAATCTGAAAAATATACAATCGATATTGTATATTTTTCAGATTTTATAAAAGATAAATTTCCTGTTTTCTAATGTCCGGTGCTGAATGTTTTCATGTTTTCAAATGT
>JAVSBV010109885.1:0-22063 GCA_033117975.1 Parotocinclus spilosoma | reverse complement strand
CACTAACTATAGCAGCATAACTAAAGGGAGAGAACCAGAATTTAATAGTCTAAATCTAACTAAAAGCCTGAGTAAATCAGACCACACCTGAAATCATTTACAAATCTGCCTGTGATGCTGAATTTTGCATCTGCAACATTTATATCTGGGTGAATCGTTATTGTTTCTATTTTTGTCAATGAGTGAATTTACATTTTATCATTTAGCAGATTTTCTTTTCATAGCTACTTACAAAATGTTCATACAGTTGAAGATACCATGATGCAAATGATTAAAATAATCTATGAGTATTTATTCCTTGCTTGTCAGCCTTCAGGTTGTATTATCTGTTATCATCTGAGGCTGGCCAAGGTGTGCATATACAGCCTACTCCCAACTTTGAAGAAGGTGAATATGTTCAGTGCAAGCTGGCAGTATTTAATATGGAATTCAGTTTCCCAGAAATATATGGACTACTCGCTCCAAATCTCCTGCCCTTCTCTGACAAGGCACATGAGGCTGAGCAGTGCATAATTTCAATGTGACACCTATGTAGAGGTACTGTACATTTCTCATCCATTTTATGTGTTATCAAAAAGTATGAAAAAAGGATCTAAAAGAACTCTGAAATTATATAGGGACAAAATGTTAAAAGCAAAAATTATGAAAAGAGCAAACTCAAGAATTGCTAATTTAAGAACAGTCAGAATATTTTTGAAAGTGCACCAAAAGTTTAAGCTTAACATAAAGCTTAAATCAATGGAAAGAGGACACAAGACTTGATTAAAAATGCAATGAAGAGAAAATAAGTAAATTAAGTATAAAGCATATTTTGATTTGTTGTCCAATTTCTTTTGAATTATTTGTAAAGTTTCAGTTTGTATTTTGAAATAAGCCCTGTGTCTGCTTATGCTTTTGCAGCCCAATGATTTAAGATAGCTCACATGTCATGCAGTATTTAAATCCCCAGTTCTGGTCCTGCTCAAGGCGATATCAGTCCACTAAATCACACAAACTCCCCCTCACAGCACTATCAAATTCATTTTTTCATCATTTATTGACTTTCAAATTTCTGTTAATTTCCCAAAAAGTCCGTCCTTGGCAGTGTCTCTAAAGTGTGTCTTTAGTAAACTAATAAGTAAGACTAATTTTGAACATGGATACGAAACAATTACCCATTTGGACTCATATGTGCACAAACAGCTAATATTAAGTTACTACAATGCAAGTTTACAAAATATACATATAAAAGTCAGACGAATGCAATGTAAGTAGCGAGAATAGATAGACATTAATAAGCCATGTGTGCTATTTTTAAAAACGTTATGCTCCATTTACTCCTTTTACAGTCTGCACTCTTTTGGAATGGCTTTACAATACAGTTTGCAAAATAAATGTTGGAATACATTAACATTCTTACACAAAGACAATAATGATGCTGGGCAATAAAGCTTGGCTAGTGTTATTTTACTTTTTGCTCCCTAATTTGTTCCACATAAATCCCAATTTAGATATTCATTGCTGCATACACACTGAGGAAAGAGAGCTATAGGGCAGCAAATGAATCCAAATAATGTATTATTTTCAGTCTCATGTGGTAGGCTGCTATGGAGAAAATAAACTTGTACTGTGTGAACCACCCTTCACCTTTACTGGCACCTAAATATATCTAAGGACCCACTGTCGCAATGGCATGGAAGTGAACCCATGTTGGCTTTCTCTCCCTTCCACATATTAAACAGTGTCTGTTCAGCATATGACCAGTGCTGGAACTCAAGTTCCTGTGCTGATGCACTAGCATAATATATGACTGCACCACACAAAAGTATTGATGTTAATTCCAAATGATAAAGATGTTTTTCTACTGAATAAGCCCATTCTGGCTAATTCATTCTGGAATTGTTGTTGTTCCCAGCCATTTCAATACACAACAACAAAATTTAACTGATTATCGGGGCAGTGATGGCAGAGCAGACCTATAGTGAACTGAATTGTAAAGTTGGCACCCTCAATGACTGGGGGACACCTACAGGGCAACACTGGACATAAATAATGCTATTTTATAATACTCTTACAAATATTACTTTATTTTAATTGTTATACGTTTTAATGTGTTCTCTTTTTATTATTTATTTACCCTCTTTTTATTGAAACCACTTGACAACTTATTTAAAATTATTATATATACAAGCTATGCTGCCCAAAGAGGTTTGGTCTTGATTCTCCAAAGGTTTTTTTCTTATATCATGTAGGGAGTTTTCTTTTACACTGTTGTCCAAGCTTGCTCAATTGCAGATCGGTCTTAGATATTAGGACATAATAGGAATTGTAAAGATGCTTTGAGACAATGTTCAATTGTAAAAAAAAAAAAGCTAGAAATAAATAAATAGAAATAAATCTGACTTGTCTTGATTTTTACATATGCTTGATTTTATTCTTTAGTCAACAGCAGGGACATGTCTACAGGTGGGCATTTTACACCCAGAGGTGTCATCTGCCAACAAGTGAAAAATTGTAAAATGATTGTTATAGCAGTTTTTCAAAACTTTGAAATAACTGGAGAACACGATTAAACAGTTTGTTGAAATAATGCTTCAATTAATGTTGAGTCAATGCTCTACTACACATAACTTCCTGCTCTCTAGGCTATTGCATTGCATTTGGTTCGGGTTAATAGTTACCTACACTACTTAGTGCACTCTGTCTAATAACTGGAGAGGGCTAGGATTGCGTCACCCGGTGCATCTCTTAGCGAAAACTAATGAACAAGCAAAAATGCAAAACTGCATTTATTGGCTTTATTGTGTTATATCAAACGTATACTGCCAATGTAAATATTACATAACCTTTTCTAATGAGTCACTTGTAGATTGTGTTATAAGAGGCATTTGAATTATACTGCTTACAAAAATTAGGGGCTATTTCAAAAGGACCACAAACTTTTGTGGACAGTGTATTTCCCTTTGGAGAATAATTGAGCATGGATGGCTACTTTTGGTTATGACATTTAAGCTGAAATGAACTTCATATTGCTATATTTAGATTAAAGCAAGGATACTTTATTAATTACACATCACAAAACAAGAATGATATGCAATGCATGTAGTAAATAATGTGTACTACTAAGTGAAAGCAGTATGTGTAAGCAAAAATCTAAATAATATGCAAAGTAAAAACTTAACAGGGAAGATTTTTGTTACATTATCTGGATAATTTAATGTTGCTATTGGCATCAGTGGCCATTTTTGTAACACATGCAAAGTTATATATATACACACAAGGTTGTCTCAAGACTAGTCATACGTATGTATACGCACACCATTCTTTAGAGTAAAGAATCAAGCATGTCTTTGGACTGTGAGTACAGGTAACATATTACCTGGAGTAAACCCACACAGACAAGAGGAGGACATGCAGACTCCAAACAGAAAAGACCCAGGCCACTTCACCCTAGGATTTATGGTGGCACTACCCACCAAGCCACCATGCCACCCCTAAGAGGAAGGTAGGGTAGTGGAGGTCTGTTCTGTTTTTGTTCTGATTCTGTACTATTGTAGCCTACTGAATATTGTCTACAAAATCCACAGTTAACTCAAGTTTTTTTCTTTATTTAAATGCTCATCAATACCTACATTTAAGATATTTTATTATTTTTTATAAGTCCATGGATTACCCTAAATAATTGGATGCTGTAATTTTATCCCTTTTGCCCTTTTGTCACTTGTTTACTAACCCTGTTAAAGAAAAGCAACACCTTTGTTGTTCTCCACTTATATAATCAAAATTTTCAGTCAAAAATGTGTTGTCCTAGTAACACCTCTAGTGAGCAGTAAATGTGGATGGAAGCAAAAGGATACCTTTGAGAAATAGACTGATTTCAATAAATTGCTGATTCAAATCCTCTTGCATTTAAGATCATTCCTCTGGGATTTATTTAAAGTAGCTGCACAGTTTAACAGATGTTTATGAAAAACGAAATATTTTCACATTTAAACCTGAGGAATATATAGGAATATATACATGTCATAGAAGTTTTCATAATTACTTCACTTTGCCTTATCACAGGTAATAAAGAGTTGAGAAAGAACTGTTAAATATTCTTAAAGCTTTCTAACAGAAAGTGGAATTTACAAAACTTGTTTAGAATGCAAAAAATGAATAGCATGTCTATCCAATTTATCATGTTACTTTCTTCAGTACAGATGGAGCAGAGAAATCTCTGCCAGTCACGATTACGCTCAAGCAATCTCAGAAAATCCATGGCAATAAGACAAGCATGCATACTGATTGAAATGGAAAGTGATCTGTGTTGGACAGAAATCTAAATTAGTACTTAAACTCAGATGTGGTGAGGTATCACTCAGTTGTTGCAAATGTGAAATCCTGGATGCTGATGCATATGTGACTCAGGGATGGAATTTAGAATTATGGGAGTACAAATTTGGGATTAATGTATGTTATATATGTAGATCACAATATGTTTTTCCAGTGGTGTCTGGGAGTTTGTGACCGCTGTAGAAGTATCTATATTTTATAAATACATATATTATATTTTAGATAACTATATAAACCATTTATATAAATATAACCTTAAACATAAGCAGATTCCGATTTCAAGTCAAAATCAAACAAATGATAAAACAAACAAATCGACATATCTTTTTTTCTGAAAAATAATCAAATAGTACCTATCTGCAACTAGCAAAAGTATGTGAACATTTCTTTCATACAGAAAAGATCTGGTATGTTGGTTGTTTTCTCACATTAACTGTTCATTTCAGGTCCATTTCTATTGGATTAAGGTTTTTGTCTTTTTAATGATTAGCTTTATTCTTCTTTTATACATTATTTGGTAGAATGTTTGTAAGTCATTTCTGCATTATCAATACTCTATTGAGATTCAGTTCACATACAGATGTTCTATAGGCTTTAGACTAGACTTTAGTTCAAACCATGATGCTACCACAACCATGGAATACATTGGAATACGGTTCTTATCTTGTAAGTGTTTTATTTTCTTAATACATAACACATTTTATTTGGTCTCACCTGTCTACAAAAACTTTTCAGAATAGTATTCTGGCTTGTACAATATTGACTTTTGCTGAGAAGTTGCTTTCTCCTTGCAACTCTGCCAGACAAATGCTTGTTGTTTAGTATTATTTTGATGCTGAACTCATAACCATTTTATTATTTATTTTTCAGGAGTAATTTGGGATAGTTATTTTATGTAGACCATATTATTACAACAGGAGTTATGTATATGTATGTGTGTTAGAAGAGTGGGTTTCTGTGTGTGAGAAGTTAGACTGAGCTGGGGGAGATGGAGACTTTATGTAAGAGAATAAGTTATTGCAAAATGAAAAAACAAACAAACAGAAAAACCAATTGGTTTCACATATAGTGGCTTTCTGCGATAGTCATTAAGCGTCCTTATTTTAAATTTCACAAAGGTGAGCTTGAGAACTATGACATACCAGATTTTCATACGGTAAAAAACATGCTGTGGTAGATAAACAAAATTCCATTAGTGCCACAAAAAAGGCTCTCTTTCACAGTCAGTTGGATTATTAGGACCAGCTGATTATGTTTGTCTCATTTCCTTTGAAAATTAATGGAATATGTTGTCAGGTACACCAATCTGTGGTTTTACAGTGCAGCACTGCTAAACTACCTCAATCTTTCAGCTGTGGAAATGGAGCAGTTCAATGGAGTGACAACAAAAAAACATGTACCAGGGGAAGAAAAGTTGCACGAGGTGAGATATCAGTGTCCTCAATGACAGCTTCAGCAGCATCCCTGTGGATAAAATGCTCTGCGTGGATGAGCAGATGGTGCCCTTCAAGGGAAAAAGCCAACTGAATCTGTACATACCCATGAAGCCGATGCACTGAAGCAACAAGTTTTTCATCCTAGAAGACCATGTAGCAGTGTATACATCTTTGATGAATTTATGGACAATTGTGCCATGAAGGCAAAAGGATGGGGAATACACCAAGAGAACATGATCACCCATGATGATGTGACCCTAAAATGCTCTCCTGGGCACATCGGTTGGAGAATGTTCCAAGATCAAAAAAGAAAGATGGTCCATATTTCATGTCGCAACATTTTTTTCAGTACACAATAACAGCAACAGGGTTGGATCTCTGATAACCCACTACCACACCAATATCCAAGGTCCAAGATGTGGTATTGTATTTTCTTCCACATGCTGCACCTGACCATGAATGAGTCATGGACTCCAAAGAGACTGCCAGTTGCTATGTTTTACTGTTGTTACAGCCTCCGGAGTGGTGTCTGCATTGAAAAGTGCAGGGATCATTCTGGATAGTCGAAAATGCATTCCACCCATCAAACACCAGCATTAAAGCCAGTGTGTCACTTTACTCTTTGCGTGACATAGTCGTGTGCTCTTGCACCAAGTCTCATTTTTTGGTTCACTGGACTAGGTTTTGCCACTCTCTGAGCGGTTAAAGTCCTGTTCAGAGTAGCATGTGTGCCATGTGCTTCATCTTTTTGCTTTCCTCGCTAGTGTGGTTTCACCAGTCTTTTTTTGTCCTTGCTGAGACGTGTTTCCTTTCTTCCCTTCTGATTGTTGTTTCAGGTTTGTGTGAATCAATCATTATTTAATTCAGGATAACCATGGGTACTCTGGATTCCTCTCACATTCCACATACAGGCATCAGATTAATTGGTCATTCTACATTAGCTCATGGTGTAACCTTCCGTATGTCTTGATTGTATTAATTGTTGCTGACACATAAATAAAAGCTAATAAACAAGCAAACAAACAAATCAAGATTCTCTTAGTATTTTTTTGATTATTTTCCTAGTAAGACAACATCCTGGACATCATTCATACTACATTGCTTACAAAATTGGGGGATATGTCATTATATTATAAACATGTTTTTAACTAATTCAGATATCTTCAAATCAGGCAACCTAAAAGTGCTTTTGTACTCACTCTTGACCTTTGCTTCTGCATTGGGCCCGTACTTTGTAATAAGTTAATAAGTTTGTTTTACAGAAACGTGTGTAATTGAAAAGTCAGTGCATGGAGGCCTTGTAGCCTGTATAAAACTGATTATACAGAAAATCACATTTTTGTGTGGCTTTCTTTTCAAATCATATTTATGTTGGAAATTTACAAACAAACTGGAGCTCAGACAGCATGGTGTTACCCACAGTAGGTCAATGCTCTGAGGTTTGGCAACAGAAGAAACAGAAAGGCATGTGTGTTGCTTGGTAGGGATGTGGAAAACGTGATGCATAACAGGTTTAGACTCGTTAGGGGGTGCTCCTCAGGTGCCCATATCAGAAAGGGAAGGCGTGGAAAACACACCATGTTACTGACAGTGAAGAAGAGGGTAATCAGAAATCACTGAAAGCTGCAATCACCACTGGTGTGCTACAGGAGAAAGGACAATTTGTTCTACTATCAGGGAGGACGTTTTAGATGCATTTAACTTTGTTTAATGTCAGTACAACACTTTAAATTGTGAATAATTACTAACCTAATCTGATAATTACACACTTTACATATTAAGATGATCAATTGACAGACTTCAGTTTTTTTCCTCGCTTGCAAAGTACCTCCTCATGGGACTTGTTCTAATGGCTTTGTAAGCATCTAATGAACGCAATGTTTTCCACCCATTCATGCTGCATTACGTACCAAGGACATATTTAATGGTTCATTTTATGTGCTATTGTATCTTATCCAGGCTGTGGAACTGTACAGCAACTTCACTAAAGCTTTACTCTCAAGGGTTTCTTTCTGTTGCATCTCAGGAAGTTTCTCCTTGAAGCTGATGCATCTGACTGCTCATTCCCAAAATGAATATATCCTTGACCTCTAATACACCATGACTGAATGGAAAACATAACGTCCATTAGCTGTTTATAGTAAGCCATTGAACTAAGTATCATGAGTTATACCTCAAAATGTGGTGCTTCTGAAACACTACATGTTGTTAAAAGCATATCAGTCCTTATGTAAAGTGACTTACAATTGATTAACTATACAATCAAAGCAACTAAGGGATAAGGGTTTGCTCGAGGGCCCAGATTAGCACTTCTGGAATTTGAACCTTTAATTTGTGAAATCCAGTAAGTAATCCACTGAGCCATCATTGTCTCAACAAGCTAAACAAATTTAAATTTAAATTATGTGGTAATCCATGGTTATTTATATGCTGAATGATTAGAATGAATATTCATCTTCACCTAGACACCAGTTTATGAAAACAGCCACCGACCAGTCATCTTATTTTTCCTCCCAACGTTACTGTTGGTACCATGCAGTGTGTATCTGCCAATAATAACAAACTGCAAGTCATTTAAAAGTAATTCATCTCACCAGAAATAAAACATGTTCAAGAGCGAATGTCAGTGGATTCAATACTGCTACAAAATTTGTAACTGCATATAGTAACCTCAGGTCTGTTTAGGAATGCTCAATCAAAAGCTCCAAATAAGCCTTTCCTGTGATGAAAATGCATCCAGAGGCAGTTTAGAACTTTTAAGTTAGTGTAAGAAATACTTATTGTCATTTTAATGTTTCACTATGGAAATTGTATAGTGTAATGTTGGCACAGAAGTCATCAGTGGGTGTGACTGACTTTTCACACCCTGACTTTTCATTTTTCGCCCAAGGTTTGCTCAATTTGGGATTGACCTTTTAAGACAATATAATATTGCAAAGCTGCTTTTAGACAATGCACCATTGTAAAAAGTGCTATATAAATCAATTTGACTTGACTTTTGGCCACCATTACCACAATATCACAAACAAGCTGTCAGATGCCTATAAAACTTAATTACTAAGGCATGGTTTTGCACTGAAATAAACGTGTTATGCGTTTTGCATTATGCATAATTTTTCCAATTATGGCCCATTACCAATGCAAAAAAAACAAACAAATAACACTCTGTACTACGTACCTTGGTTTTTCTTTTGTCTTAAGTATGACATAAGTAAACTATATTAGTTATTAGGTCACTTTTTCAGCTTCCTAACATCTCATGTCCAATGCTGTTCTCTGTGAAAAAAAAAACATGTTTTTATATAATTAATTATTGAAATGAATATATTTTTACCTATGCACTACTTTATAAAAACAGCCCCAGACCAGCCACATTATCTCTCTTCCACCCTTACTGTTGGCACAATACATTTGTGCATCTGGCATATCATTCAACTGCCAGATAGTTAAAGGTCATTCATCTCACTAGATAATATTCCAATTGTTCCAGAGTTTAATGTCAATGGGTTCAATACTACACCAGAAGTTGTGTTTGCAGATAGTAACATTAGGTTTGTTTAGGACTACTCAGCCCAAGACTCCAAATAAGCACTCCCCGTGCTGAGACTGCATCTAGAGGCATTTTAGAATTTAAGTAGTGAGCCTTTAATAGTCATGATTCATTCTCCTGTTAATGTCTGACTACATAAATTATATAGCTAAATGCTTGCACAGCAGTTACCAGTGTGTGTAGCTGACTGCTGAGACATTACCACATGACCACCAACAAGCCGTAAGATTCTTGAAGAACTTACAGATAAAAAAAACTTTAATCTGCACTGAAATAAGCTTTTTATTCATTTTGTGCCACATATATCCTGATTTCCAGTTATATACAGTGGTACTACAAATTATGACGTATTACCTTAGGGGAACAAACAAGACTATATAATATAATATAACTTATTTTAATGTTATTCAGATTTTGGAGCACCCTTTCTGCAATGAGCAGAACTTTGGTGTGTTCTTTGACTCATGTCTGACATATGTATACCATATTAGTTCTATGGTTAATTTGTCATTATTCATCTTGGTAATATCTAATGTCTATGCCTGTTGTTGTCTCTCAAGGATGCAGAGACCCTCATTCATCCTATTTTTCACTTTTAGTCGATTAATGTAATTCACTGCTCATTGCCTTCAAAATGTCCCTTCTAAGGAATCCATATCACTCCTATTCTTGAATGTCTACACTGGTTATTGGTTCCTTCATCCTTCTAACTTTCAAAGCATTGAATTGTCTTGCTCTCTGTTCCTCACAGATTTAATCCAATCGTACACTCTTCCTTGAAATCTTAAGTCCTCTAGTGCAGGTGTCCTCTCTGTCCCTAGGTACAGACTGTCCCATTTGATAGCAGGGCATTTAGTACTCCTGCCTTGCCTCCTACTATTCACTCCTGCTCTTCATGTTCTTCTTTTAACGTCTCAACTTAAAACCCAGTTCTTCTCTCAATATTTTTCTGCTTTTTCTTCTACTTCTATTTGCCCAGAGTTGTTTAGTTCTTTTGATGTAAAGCATCCTTGGGTTGTGTGAAAGACACTTTACGTCTATTTATGTCTGTAAGTCTAAATGTCTCATTAATTGTTATTATTATTATTACCCAAGGCACAAGGACCTAAGTGACAAGGTACAAAGGAACAAAGTATGCATATAATCAGATGTACTAAAGATTACTGCAGTAAAACTGCATATGTCAGAAACACTGATTCTTGCATTTTCAATGAGCTGCTGGATGCTACAGTAATCTTTCAAAAATAGAATTGGCAGTACACTTAAGGATGTAAAGTCACATCTTTTTTGGACTATTTTTAGTATTATTTTGTTGTTGTATTTTATCATTGTATGCCTATATGAAGCATATGTAACCCCTCCCTAGGGTGTACATCTTGATAATGGTTACTGTTTAATATAGCAGTGCTGCTTTAAGCAAATGAATTAATTTGTAATTAATATTATTGCAAAGTTGTAACGTTTTTCAGGTGCTCCCAAGCAACATATTCTTCCATCAACACTGTAAGTGGTGTTTTGTTTTGTGCTTTATTATTCTCTTTCATCCCCCTTTGTATTGTTCAAACATGAGCTATCTATTTATACCTTGTCAAGTTTGATGTGGTTGAGTAAGTGAACCAGTCCATCAAGCCGAATTCCTATCACGTCAATCTCAGTAAGTCTGCATATTCTTGTCATGTTTCAGAAGGCAGCAAGCTCTCAGGTGTATACATTCTATCAATGTTCAAAGTGCTTTAAGAATTTATGCATACTTTTTTAGAAGTATTAACTTTTGTAGAGGACCAACTGCTTTTTTTGTCGACATGTGTCATGTCTCATTACTTATATGGAACGTAGGCGGTAATCAGAAAGACAGCTTCTACAATCATTTAAACAACCCTTTTCTTAAAAATACTTCAAAGCCCATTTCTCCCTGTTACTTTGTCCTACTAACTTCGAGCCATCGAGTCAAGCTGGGGAAGTGAGAGGTTATCATGTTCATCTTCTGACAACCACCACGTCTTTTCAAATTGATTATTGTTTTTTATATTAATAATGGCAAGCTTGAATGGTGGCACGAATTACTATATTTAATTCATTGGAGTATGAAAAAAAGAATTTTGCAGTCAGATTCAAATATCACACGTATGTATGTGATGCGGGTTTTAAGTCATTAGGTGCATGTTGATAAGAGTTTATGACACTCCAGTGTGATATGCTGTATTATATATGTCTATAGAGATTAAGAAGAGAATAAGCCCCTTAATGCATGCCTGAAAAGTGCCATTTTAATGAAATAGTAAGTAAAGGCAGAAATAATGAACATTCATAATGGATAATCTTCTCATCTAAATTATTATTTACTGTTGAATTTCCACTTTCCCCTTTACTCTGTTCTCTATTGGTCAGGACTCCTACAGTACATATAGCGTGTGTTGTGCTGGTATGCGGTGGCTGAGTGGTTAGCACCTCTGCCTCACAGCACGAAGGTCGCCGGTTCAATCCCAGCGTGGAGTGAGCCCGCGACCCCAAGTGGAAAAAGCGGAAAAAGATAATGAATGAATGAATGAATGTGCTGGTATGAGTGGATCAGGCTTACATTTACAAGGTAAAGCAACAAGGTAGATGAGTGTACACTGAGTGAACAGTGTTTGAACACTATCAGCACTGCTGCATCTGATCCACTCATACCAGCAAAATACACACTAACATCACCACCCCCACATCAGTGTCACTGCAGTAATGGGAATGATCCATCACCCGAATAGGACGTGATCCGTCCTGGTCCTGTGGGAGTCCTGACCATTAGAGAACAGAGGGGGTACATCTTAATAATGGTTACTGTCTATTAAAGCAGTGCCTTTAAAAATAAATAGCTATTACTTGGATAACATTTACAATTATAGTGTAAAGGAAAGAAGTATGAATTAGAAATAAACAACCAAACCTACAATTATTCAGCATAAAATGAATGGATCTGTGTATTTAGCCTCTTAAAGCAAAGTGATGTTATTAAAATAAAATAAATGAATTATCCCAAACTAGATTTTAGCAATTCTCCAAATACTCAAAATGCAAAATAGAAATGGAATTATTAATGTTAATTATTATTAAACCAACCAACCAAGATAACACACCATCAACTACATAAACCTGAACATATTTTTAAAAAATGACATTCAAATCCCTGAATCAAAGACCAGACAGTTCAAGCTCTATGGGTGTGTGTGAAATTTATTTTGAGATCTTATAACTTTGCGAACCTTGGTGCACTTATGCGAATATCGAAAGGGTCATTTGAATAGATACTCACAGGTTCATGAAGTTCACAGAGGAACCAGATTGGTGTCTGTATTAATCGCTTTCACAAATGCATTCACAATCAACAAATGTCACTTACGGTTGGTTGAAGCAGTAGTCATGGATCATTCAGTCGGCCAGAGAACTCTGAGAACTTCACATAGGGAACGAAGTTCAGGATGCACGGGTGCTCAGTTGACGCACAACATCCAGCGAAGTTTATCAGACATGTTCTCAGATGATTTAGCACTCACAGTTCTGTGTCTAAGCTCACTGATCAAAACCTGTAGTAAAAGCTGTGTTTGTTTAGTAACAAAACTGACTAAAATGGTGACAATTGGGCCAAAATACCCAGTGCTTTAAGTCTCCAAACTTAGCTTGAGAGTGAAGAGATGCAAAGAAACCCCTCTGAAGAGATGCATGAGCTACAAACTACTCTCCCCGTTATTCTTTTTTTACACACATACACAGTTACTGCTGGACTAAAAACAGCTCTAAGAAGTACACCCACCAACATCCTAGGTAGCGTCCTGTGAGCAATGACAAAAAATTAGACGGTGACTAACACAAACTGTAAAGTCAGTGGAACAGTTTCCGACTTTACCTCTACAAGGTGAAGCAGTAAATTGTATTTCTCAGGGATGGATAAAGGCTGCAGTGAGTGAACAGCGTTTTAAAACTTCAGCAACACTGCTGTATTTGACCCAATCGTTTCAGCCCAACACATACTAACATCACCAGTAAGTGATGGACTACAGTCTGTAACTGACTATTTAAAGCAGAATAAAAACATCTGCAAAAAAAAAAAACATTCATAAAAACTTGAAACATTCCTAAGACTTCTAAATATACAGTGGGTCCGGAAAGTATTCAGACCCCTTTAAATGTTTCACTCTTTGTTTCATGGCTGCCAATCAAGTTCATTTTATTTAGTATTAATGTACACTCAGCATCCCATCTTGACAGAAGAAAACCAGACAAACCAGATGCATTTTTTGTACATTTATTAAAAAACAAAAACTGAAATATCACATGGTCATAAGTATTCAAACCCTTTGCTGTGACGCATTTAACTCACAAGCTGCCCATTTCTTCTTATCCTTCTTGAGATGGTTCTGCTCCTTCATTGGAGTCCAGCTGAGTTTAATTGAACTGATTGGACTTGAATAGATAATGCACACACCTGTCTATATAAAACCTCACAGCTCATAGTTCATGTTAATGCAAACTAAAAATCATGAGGTCATAAAGAACTGCCCAAGGAGCTCAGAGACAGAATTGTGACAAGGCACAGATGTGGCCAAATTTACAAAAAAAATTCAGCAGCACTCAAGGTTCCTAAGAGCACAGTGGCCTCCTTAATCCTTAAATGGAAGAAGTTTGGGACGACCAGAACTCTTCCTAGGCCTGGCAGTCCAGCCGAACTGAGCAATCGTGGGAGAAGAGCCTTTTTGAGAGAGGTAAAGAAAAAGCCTGAACGGGGCACGTCTCAAATTTAGTCGTGCAGCCGACCGGAGTGAGGCTCGGCTTACCAGTCCAAGTAGGACGGGAAAGAGAATCCCTTATTCTGTCTCTGAACCAGAAAATACTTCCGGGGTTTCCCCCGTAGACATCTGTCAGTTACGTTACGTTAGTGACTGGCTATAAATATTTGCAAGAGTTCTAGACAACATAACGTAGCGAACGGAAGACAAAGCGTATGACAACGTGGCACTGAACAACACTGGTGCACGTACTGTTATAGTGGAGACCCCAGGTGTTCGATATCACGTGGTCAATTAATCTCAGAATATAATCGGCGTCAGCAGACACACTGCTGGGGCGAGCCGCAAGCAACGTAACAAGAAGAACTTAAAGTCAACTATCACTGCAGCCTTACCAGTCGGAGCTATATGGAACTGGAGAGGATCTGCAAAAAAAAAATGGCAGAGATTCCCCAAGTTAAGGTGTGAAAAACTTGTTGCATTCCCAAGAAGACTCATGGCTGTACTAGCTTAAAAGGGTGCTTCTGCTAAATACTGATCAAAGGGTCTGAATACTTATGGTCATATCAGTTTTCATATCAGTCATATCAGTTCATTCAGTTGTTCTCTTTTAGTAAATAAAAAAATAAAAAAAATAAAAAAATTAAAAAAAAATATATATATATATTTATTTCAAGATGGGATGCTGAGTGTACATTAATTAAAAATAAAATTAACTTTTGTTGATTTTAGCAAATGGCTTCAATGAAACAAAGAGCGATACATTTAAGGGGGTCTGAATACTTGTGCGTCCATATCCACTGTATATATTATTCTCTTTGCAGCTGTGCACATCCAGAGCCTAAAAGTGCTGTGGTCTGTGGTAATGCAGAGAGCACCTTCCATCACAAGGTCATGATCTTACTTGCTCATATATCCAGTGTAGCTAAGAGCTTGCTATACATCAAATGCACGGTCAGCTGAGATTCTAATCTCTTTGCAATGCCAATGCCCTAAAGCTATAGGGCTGACAAATGCACACTCATCCAGAAAATGGACATGGTTAAAGCCAGCTGAAGCTTTCCTTCCAGAAACGTCAGCATACAAAGAATGACTACTGGAAGGACTATTTACATTGTTTCTAAAACCTAACTCAACAGCATATGTAAGTCATAGTTTCCTCTATATTGTCCCATTGTTCAATTACCTACTTACTTAGGTGATGTAAGCAAGCAATATTTTGCTCATGAATAGGCTATAGTATGTATAAGACATTAACATAAGAATAGTACATGCACTATATGGTGAAAAGCTTGCGGATACTTTAATTATTGAGCTAAGCTATTTCAGCAAAACTCACTTAGTGCATAGATTTCTAGATTCACTACATACCCAAGTGACTTTCAGTGAGACACATTTGTAGGTTTTAACTTTCAGCAAGTCAACATTCTGCTCTGCTGTCCTTAAACAAATTCTATAGAGAATTGTATTGACAACCTGGCTGGGTTGCAAAGACCTTTGACTCAACTTTGATTAAACTACCAAATCACAGCTAGATGTTATTTGTGATGACATGATCTTGAGTATTCTATTGCTTTTTTAAAACAGTTTTTCACATCAAAATAAAAAAAAACACAAAATGAATAAAATATTATTTAACTGAATTTAATACTGAATATGATTTTATGCTGACAATACCTTCCACCAAAAAGTAGGTCCACAACAAATGTTCTGTTACTATGCGACAGTAACAGTTCCCTACTCACCCTTAGCACAAGAAGCACCTGGCCAGTTTGACCTGGATGTAAGCCAAATTCCAAAATGCCAAACTAGAAAAACGGGGTAAAAAAAAAGCCCTTTACAGGACTTACCCCTAACAGCAACCTTTGCTATTTAAAATGCCTTCAGATCAGTTTGTTCAGAAACTGCTGCTATTACCTCCCAATGGTCGCTATTGGTCATTGATTATGGAATGCATTATGGAATGCATCTTTTATCATTCAGCAATTAATTTAATTGTGGCACAATAGTTTCCAAAGGCATAACAGACTATGTCTGTTAGTCTAAGTCTAACGGACTAATACAAAAACTACTTTTAGTTAAAAATTATGTCTTATTTAATTTAGATCTTATTATAATTTTTGTTGTGTTATTATGTTATATGTGCACATAAAGCTTGCCGATACTTGCCGCAACATATCAGCTGAATGATCTTGTTTTTGTGTGAAAACTCTATGCTGGTATCATGAAGACCATCACGGTGAGAACGTTTCTCAACCAGTCAAATTGTGAGTCAAATAAATGTTGTATAATAACCTTGAAATTTGTCAAGGTTTGAGTGGTGAAACTAAATACACAATATTTTATATTTATAGTAGATACTACACTTTTATATAATATACTTTTACTATACTTTATATTGCATAACCCCAATCATGAGCAAAAAGGGCCTGTATGGCCACTGACTGCCATCATGCAGGCAGGAATATGCTAAGCTCCTCTTACCATCTGCCACCACTGCAGTACCTTGATCATTCAGAAGGGGTAGCAGATAAGCAAACCCATAGCCGACTCCTACCTGCAGACACAGTCAATTGTTCAAGTTCTGTTGATTTGTATAGAGCTTTTTATACACATTACAATATACATTGTTTCAAGGCATTTTGAAGAAGCCTAGAACCCAAAAAGGGAATACCCCTAGACGCAACAGTGAAGAGCAAAATCTCCCTGAGACCAAAAGAAAGAACAATGAGAAGATCCAGGCTTAAATAGGGAATCTCTGGTAAAAAATCTTCACCATATTCAAGCCAGGTCACATTAGTACATGTGCAGCTCGACAGTGTGTTAAGAGTTGGTGGATGAGAAAAAAGTTTCAGTAAGATGTTAATTATAATGGCAGAGTTAGCACAACAAGCTGGGACTGGATCAGCTGTAACTTGACCTGCATTGAATACCAAAGTTAATTTTGTAACTTAATTCAATTTGGGAAAATTATGGCATATAGTTTATTTTCTGCAGCGGCATAAACAATGTCATTTGAGCCATGTCGGCTGCGACTGTACAGTAAATCCCATCCCCCATGTATTCTATATAAATTAATTTTGGTCTGTAGATGGTCTGTCTGGGCTTTCTTAAAGTACATTACATTCATAATGCTGTACTAAATAGGATATATAATTAACTACCATGCAATAACTAGTGTGCTAATTTGACATATTTCATTATATATAAGCAAGACACAGCATGTGTATGTATGTACATCTGTGTATAAACTCCATTTCATTTGGAATAAAAAAAAATCGTGTCAGTTCTGATGCAAATAAAGCTCTGATGTGCTGCTGGAATTAACAAGTAAAATGAATGTTAACTAAATGCAATTTTCCACCATATTATGAGCATGACATTTCTTAAATGAGAAAATCAGAGCAGCATTTCAGTATTTAAAGCCAAATTCCACCGATTTCTTTTTCACTTGTTGAGGGTAATTATTTAGCACATGCATTATCCATGGTGTGCAAATTGCAAAGCTATTTTTTGTTCAGTGTTAATGTATGACAAGGCATATTTTAACCCTAAATAAATTTGAAAGGAACCAAATCCGTGATTACATTTGAGTGTGTGCACGGCAGTTACGGTATTGAACCATTGATGAGATCATCCAGTTCTGCCAAGCCACTGCTACATACCACTGCTGGACCCCTGAGAAAGATGCAATTAACCCAACACCTAACACACAATGACCTGAATTGCACTTTGTATTGAATAGACCATATAAGCTGAAAGCTGCTCTGGATAAGCATGCCTGTGTTAATTTAGTTAAGTGTATAAAATGGCTTTTATTTAATTGAAATCTGATTTAGTATGATTAAATCAAATTTGGCTAAACCTCTAAACAAGTGATAGACTGAGCAATGATATCTGGTCTTAAATGTTTTAAATACTGTATGTTAATTAACATAATACGGATGATGCACATTAACTCGTAATTCAATTTGAAAAAGAAAACTTTTACATCGGTATGATTTAATTGAACCTTCGTGTATTGAAGTTGGAATTGATGGAGCCATGAGTGAATGGGGACTATCTGGCATTACAGGGTGCAAGATGGGAACAACCTAACAGAGGGCGATAGTCCATCACAAGACACTCACACAGACATACACTCACACTTGTCCTAAGATGTGGAAACAAGGGTGTCTTTGCAGACAAGAGGAGAAATGCAAACTCGACCCAAGCTGTGGACAGGCCGGGACTCAATCCAGATGTTTAAAGCTGTGTTGTTAACCACTGTTCTACCATGTTGCCATCTGTTTACATGCTCTATTCCAATATACACTTACTGATCTCTTAAAACTTACATGGTAATTACACTCAGTAACAATGTCAGAATCAACATTCATGAGCAGTTTAATGTCCCAGAGTGGAGCGGTCTGAATGCTTTCTGTGTGGAGCCCTGCATGCCCTCCCCGTGTCTATGTTGGTTTTTCTCAATTTCCCTGAGGGAACACTTCCAAAGGGATCAATAAAATTTTATCTTATCTTATTTTAGACCAACACAAATTTCAGCAACAACCGTAAGTGAAATTGTTCGAGATGCAACAAAAATACCCACAAATAAAGTCAGCTGACATACAGGACTCTGAAAAGAAGTGGTGTGGCTGTTTCAAAATGCACAATAAGGAGGTACTTGAAGAAAAATGTGTTGCATGGTCGAGTCACCAGAAGAAAGCCATTACTACGACAATGAGACAAAGCAGCCCGCTTACAATATGCCAGACAGTACAGAGACAAACCTCAACATTTCTGGAACTAAATTATTTGGAGTGATTAGACCAAAATTTTACTTTTTGGTCCCAACCACAAACGCTACATTTGGAGAGGAATTAACAAGACCTGTGATGAAAAGTACACCATCCCTACTGTGAAGCACGGAGGTGGGTCGGTGATGTTTTGGGGATGTGTGAGCTAAACAGGCACAGGGAACTTTGTCCAAATTGATGGTAATATGAATGCAGCATTTAATCAGAAAATACTGGAGGAAAATTTGCACTCATCAGCCCAGAAGCTGCGCATGGGACAAACTTAGATGTTTCAACATGACAATGATCCAAAACACAAAGCCAAGTTGACCTGTCACTTGTCTACAGCAGAAAAAAGTGAAGGTTTTGTAGTGGCCATCTCCTCATCGTCTCCTCACCTCAATATCACTGAGCCACTTTGGGGAGGACATATAACATGTCATGGTATGTTATAAGTGACTGATCTGATATTACCTCATTCTGTGGTAAAACCACCAGGTTATCTATGTTCATACCATAGGTTAATATTAAACCTATGAATATGAAACCTATAGATTCTAAAATATAGTCAAACGCAATTTTGAGTGGATCTGTCTTAACTTCATAGTGAATATTAAAGTATCCAGTAATTAAAATCCTTTGAGACGATAGGACTAGCTGGGAGAGAAAATCAGCAAACTCATGAAGAAACTGAGTAGGGACCAGGTGGTCGATTTACGGTAACAAGTTTAAACATAACTTTATTTACTAAAGATTTAGTGCTTACATCGGTAATAAGAACTTCAAATGCATTAGTTGTTTTAGTTGCTTCTGTCAGACTGAAATCTTTGTTATGGATTATTGCTACTCCTCCTCCACGGCCGTTAATACGAGGCTTATGTACATAACTATATCCTGGTGGAGCTGCGTCATTAAAACCTATATATTCATCGGCTCTAGCCCAGGTCTCGGTTAAACAGAGTACACTAAGACAATTGTCTGTGATTATTTCATTTACAATTACACTTTTATGTACAATCATCAACAATAAAATTAGAAATTATAATAATATAATTCACCCCCTCTAGTCGTCCAAATATCAGTGGTTAATGCCAA
The DNA here is from genome assembly GCA_033117975.1 of Parotocinclus spilosoma. Lineage (NCBI taxonomy): Eukaryota > Metazoa > Chordata > Actinopteri > Siluriformes > Loricariidae > Parotocinclus > Parotocinclus spilosoma. Next base: position 2,127 of record JAVSBV010109885.1, on the reverse strand, counting down.
CTTTGGTCGTTGCAGTAACATTTAGTTCATAGGCACACTGGAGCATTATGGGAGTAATCTTGGAGTGAGAGAGAACACTGAAGCTCCTACCTTGTGTAGAGCTATTCTGCGCTCCGGCAAAAAGGGAGTCATTCTGCTCCCCGCTCACACTGCACCGCTCACATGACTTAGACACTTGGTGTGAATGACAAAAAACTAGTACATGCAAACCCTTGTGACTCCAGCAGTGAAAAAAAGAGAGAAAAAAAACATCATAATGTTTCATTATTGTTTAACATTCTTGGCATTTAGCAGACACCCTTATCCAGAGCAACTTACAACTGATACAGTTTTACAATCCAACCAATTGTGGGTTAAGTGTCTTGCTCAACGACCCAACTGTGGCAGCTTGGCAGAGGTGGGATTTGAACCCTGGACCTTCTGGTCCAGAGTCCAGGAGCTGAACCACTAGGCTACCAGAGCACAGCACATTTTTACAATTCAACTGTATTTTTTTACAAGGTCAAAGACCTAACAATTGCAACTTGGCAAAAGTGAGATTTTAATCTAGACTTTCTGGCATAGAGTCCAGTACCTTAATCGCTAGGCTACCACCATCTCAATGTGACAAGTTTTATAAAAGCTACAAAGATGAGAATGACTTATTATTATTATTATTATTATTATTATTATTATGTTTTAAAATATAGTTTTATCATTACATGCAAAGTACCTAAATTGCTGTGTGACTCCGGTAATAAATGGTAAACATCCAAAGTTCAATAAAACCGATGTAAAATGGTATCGATGGATCAGTACCTGATCTATGCTGGTCCTCACCATAAGAGAACGGAGGTTAAAAACAGCGTACTACATGTAATGTGACTGTGTATTTTTAGAACAACAAAGTGCAGTGGCCAAAAAATAAAAATTAAAAAAACGCAAAATATAAATTAAAACACATTGAATACCTTTTGCACATTAGTGTACTTAAGAGCAGGACACTTATGTATTTGTATTGGAAACCTGTTTCAAACAGGTATGCTAATAAAGCTCAGTAAGTTTAGCAGAGAAATTTCAATCTTGGCTTGGATTTGTTCTGAACCGAGCTCCAGAGACTCTCTACACATGGTGCTTCATGCACACACTTACACTAAGCCTGAGTGGAGTCGTAATTACTATTCAAGATGTTCTGGTGAAGGGAAAGAAAAAGATATGAGATACTATCAGTGGAATGGAGCTTGACTAAATGAGGAGGATGTGGATAGCACTGCTGGGAAATGTCAGAAAAGGGGAACCTGAGGCGGAGCTTTACGGCATTTGTGTGAAAGCAAAAATCATTTAGACTTAACCAACTATGATATGGTCTAGAAGAAATGTTCACAATATGTGTTTTAGGTAAGACATTTTGGAAATTATTTAAAAGTAAAATGCTACTGATGCATGATATTGTTATTGCCAGAAGACTCTTTTTCATCTCATGCACATTTGACAGCTGCTTTTTTAAGAGTTTAGTTTCACATAAACTTGTCTGGTTTCCCTCAGAGGTTTATGGGTTCTCCACCTAAGCCTGGTTTCCTTTTCCTGTTTTCTTTCTGTTTGGTGTCTTTTGTCACTGTCAACTCTTGGTGTTCAAGATAATCTTGGCCTGGATTCTTACTGTCTCACTCAGGTTTTTACCTAGTGTGCATAGTTTTCAACATACCAGTTCATTCCCCAAAACTACAGAAATATTAGTGATTGACACCTGAGGATAAACAGCAATTTGTTTATGAAATGAGACGCATCATTCAGTCTCCGAAAATAAGCAGTTTGTTAATATATTCATCCACTAACTAGCACTGAAAACATTAATTTTGTGCTCAATAATTAAAGGAATGCTTATAATACTTACACTACAGCAAAAACTCCTTGAACACTTTCAATAGAATATGTTCAACTTTACCTGTGCACCGTTTCTTAAACAGATAATGTTCCTTAACCCTTAAATGCACAAGTGACTGGACCCTACACTCTTCAATAAGTGGGGTCATATTAGAATCAATGTGTTTTTATGCCATTTTTGTTAAAAAATAATCACTTCTATAATATTTAATATTATATTTAGGACTACACAAGAATGATTTCATGTTTGAAATATCTTTAATT